>SSNS01000018.1:4074934-4155667 GCA_006937985.1 Aphyosemion australe
CCTCTCCTCTGACTCATTTCTAGTTTCTGAAACAGGAGCGCCAGAGCCTTTTCTTAAATAAATCATACTAGAAACCATCCTTGTAAATGTAACCCTAAACCATCTCAGACTAAAAATCAGACTCATGAGCTCCATGTAGCCTGTAAAACTTGACCAAATACAGCAAACATCCCTGAAGAATCAGTGACTTAGGTCCCGTTCCTGTTGCTGATAATGTTTTCTCATTCCAAACAAAAGCAAAGTACCGAGCTTTTAAATTGTCCTGAGTGCTCTGAGTCACTCCTCCACCCTGGGGCCTTTGATTCACCCAAGAGAAGTTTTGATCACATTCATAAGGGTTTTAATTACACTGAAACAGTCTGGGGATTCGGTTCAAAGCTGCTTTCTAAGGACTGGAATATAGAACAATTTATAAGCTTGGGAATTTTCCCTTTCCTCTTTGAATGGAGGAAGCTCCTCAGATGGGAAGCAACACAAATGTTAGATTAAGTAGAGGTCGTAGAGGACATAAAGGAGATTTCCAACAGCAAGAATGGTGTAATACCAGTAAATCAAAGGACAATTAACCAAAGTAGATAGTTCATAATCGACGCAGAAAAAAGCATGACTGTTGCAGTTGAGTCCTCTTTTTTGTGACGATGTGATGTGGTCTGCTTTCTCCCTCAGTGGCACCGCACCCCCACCACCCAGGAGACAGACGGCTTCCAGGTGAAGCGACCAGGAGACGTGAGCGTCCGCTGCACTCTGCTGCTGATGCTGGACTACCAGGTGAGGGCGCCACAGAGGCACTACCGATCGCCACTTTCGGGAACAATGGGAACATGCAATGTGGCGAAGCTGATGTAAATGCCCTGATCTGATCTGGGAGGTTGTAATGGGATCTGTGTTATCTCTGCAGCCTCCCCAGTTCAAACTGGACCTACGTCTGGCTCGTCTGCTTGGCATTCACACTCAGACCCGCTCCTGCATCATCCAGGCCCTCTGGCAGTACGTCAAGACCAACAAGCTGCAGGACTCACACGACAAGGAGTACATCAACTGTGACAAGTACTTCCAACAGGTGCAAGATCCACAATATCATGGAAGATGGGAATATGACAAATTCGTTGATTTTTAAAAGCTATTATCTGTAACACAGAGCAGTTTCCTGCTCCTCCACCCTACTGGTTGAAAGTGGAATTACAACTACCGTAAACAACCCTGCAGCCGCCTGCTGTAGCTAGCGCTAATAACGAGCTAACACTAACGTGAGCCAAGTCTTACTAAATAAGCCACAAATCAAAAAGATCTACACTGTTACAAGTCTAGTAGCAACAAAGCCAGGTCACCATCAGCCTGTGATTTCATAGCCTTTTTCAGCTTTCTCAATCTAGTGTAGGCCGTGCCAATGTTTACTCTGGTTTTAGCTCTTTGCTTCACCTCCAAAGACATTACTCTCTTACTTTTACTTCCAGGCTCCGCCATGATGCAAACAGAAAAGCAAACTTCTTTTTTCTTCTTGTGCTTTTTATTGACGTTCAGCAAGCTGGAAAAGCTAACTGCACAGAAAATAGCTAACAGCCACAATGCAGGTATAAGAGCGCCCCCTAGAACACCTACCTGCTCCACAAAGAGTGCAGCATCTGGTCAGGAGAGGGCTGCAGAGTGGTGTCAAATATGATCCTGGTCAAGTTTCTAACCCAGCAATCACTGAGATCAATGTCAAAGCTGAAGCTTAAAGTTTAAAAAACGTTTTATTGTTACTTTAATCCTTTAAATTTTTGCAACAAATGTGTTTCAAAGTGCTAGAATGGGATTAAAGTACTGACCTGCCTATAAGATACACACGAGTGTTCATCAGGGATGCCTTGATCGAGACCCCAATCTGATACTTGAGATCCAATCTGGGTCCCAATCCAGAAATTTCTACCTATGGCTGCTCTCAGCTCCTGATCTCTAGTGTTGACTTACTCTCTATAGCTTCAGATAGAGAAATGCTTTCCTCTGGGGCTCAAAAAGACCAAAAATCACTGAAATCTTGAGATTTGAAAGTAAAATCTCTAAATTACTTTCACTTTCTCTCTGCTTAACATAGCAATGAAGTTTAAATCAGCTCATTGTCGCTCATCTTCCTGTTGTTTGAATGTTTTGTTTTAGCTCCAGATGCGTAGTTAAAGCCGCAAAACGCTGTTTATAAACGTCGACTGCTTTAGTAACACCAGCTGGTGTTTGTGGATCATGTGATAACAAACTCTGTGGTCTGTGTAGATAAACTGTCTCCCTACACCGTGATCCTCTACAGAAACTCACATCATCTCTAGTATTGACAAAAACTCTTAACCAGGACATCCACAGGGTTCATTTATTATTAACTAAGTAGTTTTTGTCTTTAAAATGTAGTTTATTTCTCTTTTACAACAGATCTTTGACTGTCCTCGCCTGAAGTTCTCCGAGATCCCCCAGCGCCTCACCAACCTCCTGCTGCCGCCTGACCCCATCGTCATCAACCACGTCATCAGGTACTTCCTGTTTGCTGTAAACACTCGTCACAGGTCAGCCCAACATTTAGTTCATGGGAGCAAGAGAAGTTTCTATAAAGTGTTTGTCTGCTCAGCGTGGACCCCAACGACCAGAAGAAGACGGCCTGCTATGACATCGATGTGGAGGTTGAAGATCCCCTGAAGAGCCAGATGAGCAGCTTCCTGCTCTCCACCGCCAACCAGCAGGAAATCGCCTCGCTGGACAACAAGGTTTGATGTCTAGTCCTCTAATTCAGCATTCAAGGCTTTTAGTAACGAGCAGAATCAGTTCCTCGTAGCAGAGCCTAGAGGACGGTATCACTTTGAAATTCACAAGCAGGAATTTTATTTTGACGTTCCATCTGTGACCTCATAGATCCACGAAACCATCGAGTCCATCAACCAGCTGAAGATCCAACGGGACTTCATGCTCAGCTTCTCCAGAGATCCCAAAGGCTACATCCAAGACTGGCTCAAATCCCAGAGCCGGGACCTTAAGGTTCAGTAATGTCATACACGCACACACATACATACACACACACGAAAGGTTGCTCATAGCTTTCTAAATGTAGAAATATGACATCGACGCCCCGCTAGCTCCCTCTAGAGGCTAGGATTTGATAGTTTTTCTCGTCGGCTGCAGTTAATGACAGACGTTGTGGGGAACCCTGAGGAGGAACGGAGGGCAGCATTCTACCATGAACCCTGGTCCCAGGAGGCCGTCAGCCGTTATTTCTACTGCAAGGTGAACAAACTGCACCTCAACATTTAAAGAAGATAAAAAAATCCTCTGCATCTTCGTTTTGTCGTCTGTAAACTCATCATTTCCTGTCTCGTCTCCAGATCCAGCAGAGGAGACAGGAGCTGGAACAGGCCTTAGCTGTCCGCAACACCTAAACATCTGGGCCCAGCCGGGTTTCGGAGCTGTGTGTGTCGGGATGTGTGTGTGTGCGGATTTTCTTACCAGTGTTTTAAAGTTAAAGGTTTATCGGAGCGAGATCTCGTTGCACTTCATTCATGTCCCGTTCTTTTTGTTTGTTTGTGAGGAAACCGTCGTCCCTCAGAGGTTCTGGTTTAGAGCAAATCCTCATCTTTTCCTGTTTGTGGTGTTACATTTCAAAGTGTGCATTATTTTTATTTTTGAAGGGTTCATGAATTAACACCAGCTACCAGAGTTTCAGTTAGAAAATGCTCTGATTTGTCCAACTTGAGTGTTTTTAAAGCTGCGTTTTAAGGACGTGTTAAAGGTCAGAGCTTTTCCTCCGTGAACCCAAACGCGCCCCTGAGCTGATTTTTCCTCTTTCTAATGTTCTGAAGGTGTTACCAAAGGCTGCAACAAGAAGAAAACAAAAGAAAAACAGTAGAACTTTTTCTTATTACACAAAGATGAGATTTTAAAAAAGTTTCTTTACTAGAGATGTGAATGTAAATATGTTGTTTCGTCTCCTTAAGAAGGCCAGCTGTACAGTATACATCTGTGTGTGTTTGTTTTTATTTTTAGGAGGGGGGGGGGGGTGAGTTGCATTATGGGAGCTCCATGAGTTTTGAATCAGTCGGGCAGGAATGTTAGCGTTCCTCTGTGTGCTGTCCTGGCTGTGGGGTGGTTTATTTTGGGTCCATCCCGTGTCTGTCGTGGGAGAAAGCGACCTCTCTCCGTAGCTGTAGACCATAATCTAATCTGCACCAATCTCTTTTTTTAACAACACTTGACTTGTATGTATATGTTGTATTCTTTTTTTCTTTCTAGATTGGAAACCTTTTGGGGTTTCTTTGCACTGTGCTGTAACCGTCGGGACTCTCTCCTTTATTAGCCCCACAAAAAGTGATTCCACGAAGACCTATGCATGCTCCATGAACATGGACTAATACATCTGATGGGACAGTAAAGTGTGTAAATATTTTTGAAGAAAAAAAAAAGAAGCAGGCATGGATGTGCTGAGGGCAGGAGTCCACACATGAGATCAAATGCCTTTTGGAAACATTTCTTTTGCCAAAAATAACACGTCCTACCAGCAGCGAACTAACTGTAGGTGTGATTCTGTTACTGGGACTAAGTTCAATTAACTGCACTCTGTAGTCATAGGTAGTGATTTTTTAGGTTTCTCTGCATGGCCAGGACTTCCTGTTGTCACTGAATCACTAGCACCCTCTTGTGGAGGACAGTGGAGCTGCAGCTCTGCCTCAGAATCACTACTGTCTTTTTTTTGTTACTGTTGACATGTTTGTCTGGATCCCTGCATGTGTTTGTGAAGAGCGGGAGCTCCTCTTCCTCTCTGTTTACACCGAGGGTCACCGGCAGGAGGGATCCGAGGATACACGAGCATCTCTGAAGGCTTTGATGAAGGGAAAACAGCTGTGACTTTATGAGACAGCCTGGATGTAAATAAAGAAGCGCTTGCCAAAGTTTGTAAAAGCCACCTCATCTGAAGTTTCCTTTTTTCTCCCATTGATACGACACACGATTTACTTTATGCTGTCAGTTTTCTCCTGTTTCAAGTTTTATTGCATGAATTTTGATGTCAGGATACAAATCTGACATGAAAAATAGATTCAAGTTACTGGTGGAAAAGTAAAATAATAAAGAAATATTTTACATGCTATGATGATAAAATTTGGAAATTTGTAATTTCTCTTGGATCTATCAAAATTCAGCATTTTCAAAATAAACCCAAATTCACTCTTAGAGAAAATATTTAGAATTAAAGTTGATCAGTGCACAAAAATGTGATTTATGTTATTTGGAAAGATTCCATTTAAAGGAGCATGAAGAAAGAATGACATCCTGTGGTCAAATGTGGGTACTGCAGTCCATGTTTCAAAACAAACGAGTCCACTCTGAGCAGCTGTAGCCAGTTACGGATCAGCGCCAGAAGAGACGAGTCATACACAGTATGTTGATAAGTAAATAAATACATTTCACTGTAAAATCGAGTTGTTGGTAATTATAAAAATAGCTTGAGGTATTTTAGAGCCATTTGTTTCTGATTCACCGTTAGCATTATTAGCTCATTGTTAACCTCTAGACTTTTATACCTGATATTAGAGTAAAACAAAAGGATGTGGCTTCTTACCGGGCTTCTCCACCAGACACGTAAGCTTCGTGTAACATCTGCAAAACGTAGTATGCAATTGGCCACCGTTATAGTGAATGGGTGCATTTCCACCGGCCGTGAAACATAACAGGTTGGAAGAGTCCCAGAACCATAGGGACTATTTTCTATGCGCTATGTTTCCAGAATGGTCAAACTTCCCAGTTCAGATTGGGCCAGACAGGAAGTCAAACATGAAAGCAGTGTAAAACATCTGGAAACTTTCAGAATAAAAGTCACGTGCAGATTTCCAGTTGCTTAACTAGTAAAAATAGTACATCATTTCCTGTGAAACCTTCATAGCTGAGGTAAACGGAAAAGAAAATAAACCACAGACCTTTTTGGATACATGCTGCTGTCTTTCTCCTTGCTTGTTATCGTATGAACTGCCAAAATCACGTGTGATGTTGCATTTCTCCCGTGATTTTGTGACCTGGTGGGACTATGCAAGGAACGCCGTTTCGTGTCTGAAACGCTCCCAGCGGGAAGGGAGCTTGCCAGCAAAGCGCATCGATTATGTTATGCAACACTTGCGCATCAAATGGAAAGGCTGAGTACTGTCCAAAATAATGCTGCTGTTTGCTGATTGGTGTTGAATTACAAATGCTGGTGTAGCAGCGTTAGCTGGCGTAGACTTGGAAACCCTGCAGGCTCACAGATTGTAAACAAAGACTACGTCCCTCTTTGGGTTTTTAAAAGGAGAAAAACTGGCAACCCCCAGCCGGTTGAGAAGGAAATCTGTTTCAATGTAACCTTCCTTCCAACATGATTGAGACATTAAACTGTTTTGTGATTATTTCACTATAAAATTCTTACTTATTTTATCTTTAAACAGTTTAAATATGATTTATTGTAATTTTTGTCAAACAGAGAAACAAGAAACTAGTCAAATACAATAAAAATGTATTTTTGGATACTTGGGCAGCTGATTACGAGTGCCATGTCAGGGCCAATTAAACAGATCATTTTTATATTTCTCTACAAAACATGGGCAAGATCAAACTACACCTTTACTACAAGTTACAACCCAGAAATATCTAATAATTATTTAACAAAGCATTTCTCTTTTAGGTTAATATGTTGAAATAAAAGCAGCATTTTGCCATTTTAGGGGTTTTCTGGTCACATTCAGCCCCTCATAAATACAATGGGAGTGGGACATTTTCAAAGTTGTTTTCACTAATTATTTAGAATACAGCCTAAATAAAGTTGCATCTAAATGCTGAAATCTGCAGATGCAGCGAGATTATAACACATTTTCCCAGTAAACCGTCTTTAGAAGACATCAAGTGTATTTTTCCTGCTGGTTGCACCTCTGTGCACTGAGCTCTCTTCTGAAGAGTGAAATGTTAAATTTGAGCTGCAGCTCGTTGGTGGGTTATGATTTCTGCCTGAGAACAGGCAGCAAACAAGCATGTTATTGTTCAGACCTGACCACAAGGAAGCAGGTGGAGGCCCTGGTTTCCACTGGACGGCAGCATCACCTCCTCAGAAAGAACCTCTTTCACTCTGCTGCTGCTCTGTTCTGAGCCCACAAACCCCTCCACATGGAGGTGTTTCATGGGTGAGGGAGGTTACGAAGGGGGGGGTGTCTCCTAAAGCGAGGCATTCAGCCAGCTCTGCCAACCCTCCGTCGGGTTACGTGGACTCGACCCTCCGTCTGGGCACTGGGTTCACTTCTCACCCCATCTCTGCAGCATGTTTGCCAAAATCTCAGGGAGGCCCGGGCAGGGATGGAGATCTCCTGACTTAATGCAAGGAGACGAGGCGGGGCGTGCAGCTGAGGAACAAACTGTTCACTGCCTTCAGGCCCTGCAGCAGCTGAATCAGAGCAGGAAAAGCCATGGAGCTCTGCTGAGCAGATAGGACACCTCCAGGAGTAAATGATGGCTCACGCTGCGAGGACCCTGCAAACTGTTAGCATCAGTCTAACGAGGCTGAAGCTGTTTTACACACCGAGCAGCATGAATGAAGACGCGACTCCTGATTGGAAACAACACTTTTAATAGAAAAAAGAAAAGGCAGCTTGTTTCAGCATTATTACCATCTTCACAAAAGAAGACTGATGGCTCAAGTTTCTTCATAACAATAAAAGGCTTTTTTGTTTGACTGACACACACATTTAAAACATGAATACTGTCTCACATTCTGCCAAAGAATGTCATGAGTAACGGCGCGTCCGTTTTAGGAGTGACATCACCACGACTCATAATTCGTCCCGTTTACGTTCCCTTGACAACAGGTAACTCCAGCAGTAGGAACGCACGCTGAGTCATCATGACTCACCTGTTCTGGTTTTGGTTAATCAGACAAGGCTCCTCCCCAGAGCCGCTCGGCGGTTCTACGTGCTGTTGGCCTGATCCTGCTCAAACAGAGCCATGGCCAGGTGTGAGCGCGACCCCAGACTCTCCAGGTTACTGAGGACACAGCGGTGGTACACGTCCTCGCTGAAACGAGGGTTGCACGCCCGTCGAACGTACTTCTGGATGAGCGCTGGCTCCACCGCCCTAAACACATGCAAGCCCGAGTAGCGCACGAAAATGTCATAGACGTCCATGCTCTCCAGCAGCTCCTCGTTGTCTAAAATGTCAGCAGCCATCTTGGTCCGAGCGCTCATGTAGTCTGCGTTGTAAAAGCAGGCCTCGTCAAAGACGTGGCGGTCAAAGTGTCCGTCCCTCAGGGACTCGGAGGCGAAGGAGGACGCGGCGGAGGGCTGCTGGTCGCGGTACATGACCGCTGGGTTGTACTCCTGGAAGTGGATGGGGAAGAAAACCTGCCAGTTGCTGATGGCGTTCATTCTGCAGCGGTTCAGGAAGTCAGAGTTGACCTCCGTCCAAACGCTCCCCAGGAAAAACAGAGTGTCAACAGGATGCTTCTTAGAGATGATGTCCATCAGCTTGACCTGAGAGGGTACCTCCGTCTTGACGCTGATCCAGGGGATCTTCACATCCCCGTAGCGTTTCTCCACCTCCCCGATCATGGACTTCACACCAGCAAACACGTCTATCTGGCTGACTCTCTGAGCGTCGAAGGGATCGTAGATGAACAGAAAGGTCAGTAAAACGTTGTCGTGCGTGTCCAGCGTGTTCATCACATACATGTCCAGGAAGTTACCAACAAAGTCCTGGTCCTGGGCGGTGATCGGCAGGATGACCTGCACCCGCGTTGCCTCGGTTACATACGGCATGGGGATGATCTCGACCGCGCTGAGAGGTCGCAGCAGATTGACCCGCTTGGCGATGACCTGGCTGTGGCCTTTCTGCGTGAAAGCCTCCAGAGCCAGGTCCAGAATGTACTCCATGCCACGAGTGGGATCAAAGCGCCGATACCCGTTGAGTAGGCGCCGTTTTCGGAAGCGAAGCTGCGGCTGGTAGCGCTCATTCAGCCCCTCCACAGCGATCTCCAGTATGGCTTCGACGTCGGCTCTGTCCGCCCCTCTCATCTCACACTTGGGCGAGCCGTCGATGCAGGTGTAGATGTGCTCCTCGGTGAAATAATCCCAGTTTATGACCTCAAAGCGGGTCTTGGGTTTGAAGGGAGGGTTGATTCCTATCGGCCACGTGACCCCGGCCTTTCCCTCTGGTGTGAGGTCACTCAGGTTACTCATCTGCATCTGATAAAAACAGAAAACATCCGTCAGTCAGTTTATCAGACAACAGGCTGGTGCAACTTTGCAAAACCCAACCTGTGCTGCCAAATTTTTTTTTAGGTTATCTCCTTCAACCCTTCAAACAAGTCGGACTTGTTCTGTCTTTTATTAGTTTTCCTGTCATGAAATTGAACCTTTAACCAATAATTCTGGTCTGTAGAGTTTGAGATGGAGGTCTTAGGTGTTTTTGCAGTTTCTCTGGACACTTCACTGTCTGACCTCAGGGTAAACTTGCTGAGACGTCCTCTCCTGGGACGACTGTCAGCTTGATACGTTAAACTCTAAACCTGGACAGTAATAGTAACAAGCCATATCTGAGTAATCTAATAAAGCATTATTAAAAGTATTTTAACAGCATACTGAGTCTTCTTTGGCAGATCATGCTGAGAATGAGACGATCCTGGAACGTAGCTCTACATGTCCCAACAGAGCACCTGAAGGTGTTTTTAGCATGTATAAATAATACACCAGCCAGGAATTTCTACCCAGGAGCAGAAAGTGTTTTAGCTGGAATAAAAAACCAAACAGCATATTTTCCGACAGCCCCATCAGAGGTGAAATAGATGTTTAGTACAAAGATTTGGTAAAGAATGGTATACCTGGAGCTCCTGAATCTGCTGGTACGTCCATTCCAGTTCAATGTGGCTGAAGCGTTTGTGTAGACGGTACATGAGGTTTGGGTCTGATACAGGATGAACCGTGAAGGCCTTTTTGAACACTGCACTGTCTTCACGCTCTGGATCAGCGTTCTTCCCAAGCTCAAAGTAACGATACGTCATCCCCTGTGAGCAGCGAGAGAGAACAAGCTTAGCAGGGAAACGCGATTTTCTGAACGTGTTTTACAAACAAGTTTGTTGTTGTTACCTGATGCATCTCCACGCAACTCAGACCCAAATAGTCGATAATGCAGCGGCCCAGCCACTCGTCGGGTCTCACGCTGAGGATGTCGTTACGGCAGGTGTCGAGGTGCGGCTGCAGACGAGCCAGCAGGCTGCGGGACAGCAGGTAGCCGTAACCACCGTGGCAGTAACGCGCCTTCTCCTCCCCTCCAATAAACTCCTCTGCCCTGCCCATGTACAGGTCCTGACCTGAACTCAGGTGAACCACCAGCTCAGAAAGACGATCTGCCTGCATGTAAGTGTCGTCCTGGGCCAGCAGGAACCAGTCGTAGTCCGAGCCGTGGTGCTGATGGAGGTGGCGCACCGTCTCGTACATCAGCCACACGGGTCGGTCGTCACCGTGGGCGATCACAGTCATGCCATGAGGCACTTTGGGGCTCCGCAGTCCCGTGAAGAAAAAGGTCCGGTGGAAGCGGTGGGCGACAGTTCGGTTCACGGCCACGGCTAGTGTGTTGAGGGTGGCCCGGGATGTCAGCACGCCCACCAGCAGTCGCTCTCTTATGCCCAGTTCAGTGTGGATGTATCGAGTTCTGGATCAGAGGAGACGAATCAGAGCAAACAATTAAAAAACAAGGTTCTGATGTGCAGCCTGCAGCAGAGCTCCAACTCTGTAACAACATTGTACATCCCACCCAGTACCCAGTGAGCCTATTAAGTTGAGAATTAACAACCTCCCTGTTTCTTATCAATAAATGTGATTTATGAAGTCTCTTTAACAGGAATGTTAATTCATGTCTTGTAAAGACTGCAGCTGCTGATCGTAAGGTAATAAATAGTCAACAGATTTCTTTTGTTTTTGCTTTTATGTCACACTAATGGTGATGGTCTGGGGCTGCTTAGCTGCTTCAGGACCTGGGACACAAATTCTGCTCTCTAGCAGAAAACCCTGAAGGAGAACATCTGACCTTTGACCTTTGGCCAGTTCATGCTGGAAGAGTTCTTCACATTGGACAGGTTGGTTTTTTGATCCCCTCTTACTCTAATAAATCATTGTTTGAAAACTGAATTTGGTTTTTACAAGGGGGTTATTCGATCACTGATCTGAAACATTAAGGTGTACTTTTTCCACGGCCATGGCACTCACCTGAGGACCTTCTTGTGTGGTTTGTTAGGGTCCTTGTGATAAGGTATAATCCGTGGCTGGAAGTCTTCCTCCCCAGCTCCATTCCTATGATCTCTCTGGGCATCTCTGCCCAGGAACAGCCTGCCTTTAGTCAGATCATCTCTGCAGGGATCGTCCGTGTCTCCTTGAGTCCAGGACACCATCAAAAGGCTCAGACTGCATCCCAGAGACAGCCCCAGGATCAGGGGCAAAGCGGGCCTGAACAAGGCCAAAAACGACGAGACACGCATGTCTGGCTGTTAGGAGCTAAAAGTGCCAACTCCAAACATTTTAGCCAAACATTTGGTGAAGAAACGAGAAGGAGGAGGCTTGAAATGGTCGAAAACCTGCATTAATCACAGCTTCTTCTCCCAGACTCTTTTTAATCAAGAGTTTGAACAAATTACACGAACATCCGCATAACTTGTTTTAATTAATACTATTAATTAAGCTAGCGGTATGCAAAACTTTGCTGAAAAAAAACATTTAAATAGCTAGGCATCACTAAAGACCTAACGGTTCGCTGAAACCCTAAACTAGTTTGGTTATTCATTAACTAGTAGTCTGTGTGTCGTTACTGCGTGTATTCGGTCCTGTTGTGTTAATTACCTGGACTAATTTTAGCTAACAGCAACTTACAAAGTCAGCTAACTAAAATTTAGCTGAAAGGTTGCCTTCAGGATGGCTGACTTTTAGGGTAATCTCCTTAAGTACCGCTAGAAAATACGTAACGACAAGTATCCAGAGTGTAAACATTGTAAATGAAGAGATAACCTGTGTAAAGTCTCGAAGGATTCAAGGAACAAACATCAAAGAGGAAGCTAGCGAGTTAGCATCGCGTCCGTTGCTTTTTAACGCAGACGCGACGATCCACATCCGCGAACACTGGCATGACGGTCCCATTTTTGATGGCTTGTGCGGGTAAAAACCATTATGTGAAGCCATACAAGTGTCCTCTTGTTTTGTCAGTTTGTCCACTTCCTGAAAAATTGAGTGCCACACACACAGGGAGTGTGGAAACAACGTTCCTCATCTCGTTTTCAGCCCCATCATTAGTAACTGGCTTCACTGCGGGTTGCGTTCCATTTACACGCCAGCAGACAAAGCGGTGCAGAAGGCGGAGTTTGCGTCCCAGACTATCAAATTGTGTGACATAAAGGCAGTCTTTGGTGACAGGTCGCCAGGCGTACACTCATTTCGACTTTAACTGATGAAAAACTAAAAATGTGTTTCGACGCCAATGTCTAAATGTAATAAATAAAGTCGGTAAACCTGCTGTAAATGAAAAATCACATGTTCTTCTGTAACAAGTACCCTCCGCTTCTTTTTTTAAATATTTTTTTCAATTGCACTTTTATCTAGTCAGCTGTTAAATTTAATAGATCTGACAAATCGTGCACAATTCAAGGTGACACCACCCCCACTCCTGTCACCTCAAGAGAAGAAATCCTCCCACGTCGCTTATGATCACTTCTAGCCGGTTCATACGCCGGCTGACTAAAAAGAAACATACCCACTAACAGATTGCACCGCTGCTGCAGCATCACCTCTGCAGGAGTGTTCAGGTTTTGCATGTTTGCATTGGTGAGTAGTTAATTTAGAGTTTTGTCATTTTTCTACTTTTTTCAAATCAGGATCGTCTTGCATTGATCTGTAGAATGGATCTTACTTTGTATGTCTCTCATGTTCAGTTAGTACAATGCAGTTCAGGGAAAGTATTGGAATGGAACAAATGACAACTATGGAGAGTTTTCCTAGGCTCCTATAATGGGAGGAGCTGTCAGTATGTGCTGCTGTATGGAGGAAACATGCAGACACCATCTACTGTGCAGACTTCATTATAGACTACCTCATTTACATAAAAGGTGAAATCAGCATTTTTGAACTGTAAAGGGTTGAATACCTGTAAATTTGTCTAAATACAAACATTCATGGAGATGATATTATGTTTTCTGTTATGTTCAATTTCACTCCAATCCAGAGAATGCAAAGATTGCACTCCTCTCTTCAAACACTTAGATGGTGTTTCTATGTAAAAATTGGTCAGCTTTGATTTTAAAATGACCAAATTCTATAATCAAATCATGGTTATTTATTATGAGCATAATTATCAGAAGTTAACAGGCGTTTTTAGTCCTCTCCTATCAAAAGGGATGCATTGTAAGAAGGGCTTGTGATTTCACCAATGAAAGCATCTTCAGTAACATCAACATATAATAATATAATATATAATAAGCAAATTAACTATTAATTTAAACGACAAACATCAGTAAACTGATGCGAGAACATTTACCTTGAACTTTTCTTAAACAAGAAATAATGAACAGATTTTTCTGTCAGATTGTGCACGCACGCACGCACGCACGCACGCACACACACAATAAACACAACAATAAGACTTAATTCGATACAAAGTACAAGTGTTTGTGTACTGGAAGAATCAAATCTTCTTGCTAAAATGAGGTAAAAGGTCCGAATTCCGCTAAAATAACGTTTTGGTTTTACTGCAGTCCCACAAGGGGAAGACGCACTTCCGTTAACTCCGCCCTTTCTGACCATATATGGTCTGTCTGGCGGTCTCAAACGCGGCTACATCCACCCGGCAAAAATTGGACACGAGACATCCGTGTGCTCCGGAGATAAGTTGGGGAACAACATCAGATATTTAGGTAAGAACCAACCCATCAGTGGTGGACGATTATTATTTAAATGGCTAATTTATCTCGACTGTTGTTAATCAGAACGGACTCGTTAAAAACTATTTACCGCTTTCTGGTTGTGTCATTGCTACATTGGGCCTAGCGTCAGGTTAGCTTTAGCCAGCCGGGCCTGTCAGTGCTGGCTATCGCCCGAAACGACTCGTTTTTTATTGTTCTGTTACTTTTGTACACATGTTTCATTCTGTTTATGTCAGCTAACATGAGTCTTGAATATTATACAATGTAATTCTTGAGTGGCAAATAGGAAATTTAGCGGCATGACCCGTGTTAGCGGCTAACAGCTGGGCTAATCAGAGAAACTAAGCCGGTCGGATTGGAAGAAGCCAAAATGCGATGTTGGTTATTATTGCCAAGAGTTAAAGGCCCTGTTGTTGATTAGGTTAAATCCTCGTGTGGTTTACTGATCAGAATAAGCACCACTGGAGTTAAGTTCTCGATACATTACTGAGCCGGTGTTGTGTCGAAAGAAGCACCCTCTGTCCCCCGCGTCACAGCGCATGAATGGTACTCGCTGTTCCCTTATAAACAGAAGGAAATCCGGGCAGCCCATAAAACACCCTGTTATAGCAAGCATACCAAAAGAAGACAACTGTCCATATTAGAGTCAATGAGACTACTTTATAATGCGCTTTCCATGTGGGGATGCTTTTTTTGCCACAACACCTCCTCTAGGTGTTTAGTCAGTTTTACCCTGATTCATACTTCTACAATACACCCATGACTATTGTTATACAGCTTGATTCTCGCACGTTAATAAACAATAATGTGATCTTTAAGACTATTTTAATTTTATTCCAATAGATTTCCACAACCATGCCGTCAGACTTGGCTAAGAAGAAGGCAGCGAAGAAGAAGGAGGCCGCCAAAGCCCGCCAGCGCACCAAGAAGTCTGATGAATTAAATGGGGAGGGTGACCAACCAGAGACCCAGGAAAACGGAGCACATAGCAATGGCGATAATGGTGAGGAACACTGGACTTACTGAAACTGCACTGGCACTTCATAAAAATCTTTTATGATTTAAAGTTGGTCTCTCTTTTTTTTGGAAACAGGTGTTGTCAGTTTGACAAAAGAGTTGGATGAGTTTGAACTGCGTAAGACGGAGGCGCGGGCAGTGACCGGCGTCCTCGCATCTCACCCCAACAGCACTGACGTCCACATCAGCAGCTTGTCACTTACCTTTCATGGTCAGGAGCTGCTAGCAGACACCAGCCTGGAGCTCAACTCAGGCAGACGCTATGGCCTCATTGGCCTTAATGGCACAGGTAACCCCTCATCACCTCCTCCACACTTTTCGTGAATCCTAAAGGCATTTGATGCTAACTTTTCTTCTGCTAGGGAAGTCAATGCTGTTGTCAGCCATTGGGCATCGTGAAATCCCCATTCCTGAGCACATAGATATTTACCACTTGACCCGGGAGATGGCCCCCAGTGACAAGACGGCTCTGCAGTGCGTCATGGAAGTGGATGAAGAGAGAATAATGCTGGAGAAAGAGGCAGAGAGACTTGCCCATGAAGACTGTAAGTGAGATCCCATCAAGTTTAAAAGCTGCTGCTGATTGTTGCTGAACATGAACTGACTCATCTGTCTCCACAAAGCCGAATGTGAGAAGTTGATGGAGCTGTACGAGCGTCTGGAGGAGTTGGATGCAGACAAGGCACAGGTGCGAGCCTCACGGATCCTCCACGGTCTGGGTTTCAGCGCTGCTATGCAGCAGAAGAAGCTCAGAGACTTCAGTGGAGGATGGAGGATGCGTGTTGCGCTGGCCAGGTACGGATAAATGGCATCGTTATTAGAATTTCATAATGGGCATCATTCGTAAAAATCAAAGTATTTGCTAATGTTGCAGTCAGAAGAATAATGGGACATTATTTCCTGTATTTTAAATTTGAACGTCTGTTTTTTTTTTTTTTTTTTTGCAGAGCTCTGTTTATCAAGCCCTTCATGTTGTTGCTGGATGAGCCGACCAACCACCTGGACCTGGATGCTTGTGTGTGGCTGGAAGAGGAGCTCAAGTCGTAAGTTTAAACGTTTTAACGGTATTTCTTTTTTCCCCACTCGTGCATAGACCTCTACACTCACCATCCTAACGGGTTTTGTCAGGTTCAAACGAATCCTCGTGCTCATCTCACACTCGCAAGACTTCCTGAACGGCGTTTGCACCAACATCATCCATCTGCATCAGAGAAAACTAAAGTATTACACGGTGAGAATGCGTGGCTTGGACCATCCCAGGACGCTGCCATATGTGATCCTGATGCTAAATGAGGAATCAGATCTGGGTGCTGTGAGATGACGGTGCAAATCTATATTTATTCAGGGTAACTATGACCAGTATGTGAAGACCAGAGCTGAGCTGGAAGAGAACCAGATGAAGAGGTTCAACTGGGAGCAGGACCAGATGGCACACATGAAGGTAAAGAGGATGTTTGACCCTTTAGCCTAAATTAGCCCAGATGTGTTTTGTGTGTAACTTATTTGTTTGTCTCCTGTAGAATTACATCGCCAGGTTTGGTCACGGCTCTGCAAAGTTGGCCCGGCAAGCGCAGAGCAAAGAGAAGACGCTGCAGAAGATGGTGGCGTCTGGCTTGACTGAAAAAGTTGTAAATGACAAGGTACGCTGCCGCCGATGTGCTGAGCGTGGCAGCTCGATAACGTCCGTTTTCCCTCTCAAACCGAGCTGTAATGTCCTGTTTCTTCCAGACTCTGTCATTTTATTTTCCTCCCTGTGGGAAGATTCCTCCTCCTGTTATCATGGTTCAGAACGTGAGCTTCAAGTACAGCGACAATACGGTGAGTGTGGCGAAGAGGCAGGTAACGTTTCCTCACAAAATTACGATTTATTCATGGCAACCGTTTTGTTTTCCTTCTAGCCGCACATATATAAAAACCTGGAGTTTGGTATCGACTTGGATACTCGAGTGGCTCTGGTGGGCCCTAACGGAGCAGGGAAATCCACGCTGCTGAAGCTGCTTATGGGAGAGGTGGGTGCTGCGCCAACTAGCTAGCACCAAAATGAAATCATCCTTTGTCTTCATCTTTCTCCCCCCCCCCCCCCCCCCCCCCCCCCCCCCCCCCCCCCCCCATAGCTCCTTCCCACCGATGGCATGATCCGCAAACATTCTCACGTAAAGATCGGCAGATATCACCAGGTAAGCTTCAGCCTGTCTTTTGACATGTTTTAAAGTTCTCAGCAGTGAAATAACTTTTTTTTTTCTGTACCTGCTCGTGGTTCCAGCACCTGACGGAGCAGCTGGAGCTGGACCTGTCTCCTCTGGAGTACATGATGAAGTGCTTCCCTGAGATCAAAGAAAAGGAGGAGATGAGGAAGATCATCGGTCGTTACGGTCTAACGGGAAAGCAGCAGGTGGGTTAAATCGGTTCATCCTTGTCCTGAAAAGATTGAGCGTCTCTAAAACCATCGACTGGTTCCAGGTCAGCCCCATCAGGAACTTGTCCGATGGTCAGAAGTGCAGAGTGTGTTTTGCCTGGCTGGCCTGGCAGAACCCCCACATGCTGTTCCTCGATGAGCCCACCAACCACCTGGACATCGAGACCATCGACGCGCTGGCAGATGCCATCAATGAGTTTGATGGGGGGATGATGCTGGTTAGCCACGACTTCAGGCTCATTCAGCAGGTTTGTACTTGTGTGAAAATCAGAAATGTGTTCAAACACTTGATTATAATCGACTAATCGTTCTCTTCCTTCCAGGTGGCTCAGGAGATCTGGGTCTGTGAGAAACAAACTATCACAAAGTGGAAAAGTGACATCCTGGGATACAAGGAGCATCTGAAGTCCAAGATCGAGAAGCAGCAGGTGCACGCTATCTGAGGGATGAGCAGCAAACTGAGACAATCTTATGCATCTTATTGGACTGGTCTCTTGTACGTGCCGTACCGCGATTCCATTTCAGTTTGACAGCGTTGATCGAAGCCCCGCCCTAACATCACCTCAGGCTGCGCTCTGATTGGCTGGTTCACCTGGAATGCATTCCATTGTGCTGTCTTCAAAGCAAGGTTTTCAGTTTTAATCTCATCACGCACACAGCAGCAGTTTTTAGGTCATGTTTTATATTTAAAAGTCGACTTTGTTATTTTTCCCTTCCTCTGGTGTACAACAGCAGTTCTGCCTTATTTAACAACGTAATGCAATAAAAGTTTGTCTGAATACACGGAACAATAAAGACAGCAGAATTAAACTGAGGATTTTTTTATTTAGCAAATAAAGAGAACCGTATCAAAGTCATAAAGCCTTTGTGAGCAAAATAAACTATTGCAGCTCTAAACAAAAGGAAAACGAGATTTCTTTGGGCTCTGGTGCTCTACATGTTAACTGGACTCTCAAAGCTACTGACATCTGGTTTAAACGGCATTAAAACGGATCATGAAAGCTGATTTTAGGGCATCAGAACAGTTAAATCAAAATGACACTGAAGGTGACTTAAGAACAGATGCACGCATGACGTCTGTCCACAGTGTAGCTGGAAATCTGCCTCAAGTCTCAGCAACACTGGCTCTGCAGGGTTGTTTCCACTTATGATAAAAAAAATTAAACATGGCCATCAGATGAGACATTTCTAACAAAAAGACCAATTTAACAATTACAAGGAGATAAATCTGCATCCTCCCATGTTCATTTAAATGAATGATCTCCAGATCTTCAAACATGCAGCAGGACGTTTCCAACAAGAACGCTCCAGCTGTTGGAGTTTCCAGGTGTTTTGACCCATGACCCTGCACATAAAAGCTGAGTGTCTGCATTTCCAGACACAATGAGTAAATGATTATTTAGTGGATGATTAATAAACAGGCATTATCCTTAAGCAGGAATCACTTCTTTAAAGGTTTCAGCTTGTGATTGTCCAATTAGTGGCACTAGCTGCAGCTGAAACGGTGCAAGTTGGAGGAGTGTTTCATTTGATGCTGTTCTCACATAATCCTGGCAGCAGCATATTCCAGGGGATTAGAAGAGGTTAGCAGCAGCAGGAGGAGAAGGAGAGGTACCGATGCTCACTCAGCCTCCCACTCCTCGTCTGAGACTTCGTCTGGTGGAATGATGCGAGTGTTACTGGCCCGGATGCTGCTGATGCTGGTCACAGAGAGGAGGCCAGCGATGCCCATGAGGCTGACGCCGGTACCGTCCAGGTTCACCTGAGAGAGACGCATGCCCTTCAGGTGCTTCAAACCTGCAGGAGGAGGAGATTTAACAGGATTACTCATTCAAGTGTGGAATAACAGGACGATATGATATTTGAGTAAACAGTTTAATTACCGTGGTCTGTGATCCGCGTGCGGCTAAGATTGATCTTAACCAGCTGATGACAGCGGATCAAACCCCTCCTCACCACCGTGTCCCCCACCTGTGTATTGGCTAATCCCAACGCCTAGAAAACGGTTAGGACTGAAATTGTTATCTGAGCTTTAAAGTTATGTGAAGATTAGACAAACGACTCCAATAAACTAAAGAAAGCCTCTCCTGGTTGGTAAAACTTAAGCTAGTAAAGATGGTAAAGAACTAAAATCAGCTGCATTTCATTATCCTAAGAGCGTTAAAGCTTTAAACCACCTGAAGATGAGGCAGACAGGTGATGAGCTCAGCCACTCCTCGACTGGTCACTGCTGTTCGGTCCAAACACAGCTCCTGCAGCTCCTGCAGGCCACGCAGAGAGGAAAGCCCTGCATCCGTCACCTGGGTGTTGCTAAGCGACAGCTTCTTCAACCTACATAAAATTTGATATTCAGTCCGTATCCTTTAAGGAAACAGTTGGAATGATGCTAGAAACCTGAGGAGGACCTGGTCATGGTGGAGAGCTGGTGGACTCCCTGGTCTGTGACCTGCGTGTAGTCGGTCAGGTCCAGCTCTGACAGCAGAGACAATCTGCAGAGGAAAGACAGGCCGCTGTCTGTCACGGTGTGGCGTCCAGGGAGGGTGAGGTGACTCAGCTTTAGACCTGGAAGAACATGAACTTCATTAGATTCTCTCTCCCACCGTCTGGTTATTCCTGAGGTTTCTTAGTGACTAACTTGAGATGATCTCAAGAGCCTGGTCGCCATCTTTTACTGTAATTCCTCCTAAACTGAGAGAAGACAGAGCTGGATGGGTGGCGAGTTTCTCCAGAGACGCCTTGGTGACGCCCGTCCCATCCAGGCTCAGAGTCTGCAGACCGGACATCTCCGCCAGGGCAGTCACGTCCTTTACCTGCCACAACAACACATGAGTGTCCACTCCTGATCCATGTTAACATCAGGGCTCCGAGGCTGAGCTACCTTAGTTTGCTTGATGCTGAGAAGTCGCAGCTGTGGCACACAGGTGGGGAGCGCAGCCAGCGTGACTTCAGTCACCGCCGTCTGGTTCAGACTCAGCTGAGACAGACAGGAAGGAGCTGACTGGAGATACAGCAGCATCCCAGCATCCGTCACCTTGGTCTGATCCAGGGACAGCAAGCACAAGCTCTTCAACCCTTAAAGGAGACAAACACAACATATGCTCTTTAATGTGTTAAATACAGCAGAGGAATCTACAGGAGCCTGTGAGTCAGACCTGTGATGTACTGCAGACAGGAGTCAGTCAGTTTGCTACAGGCGGCCAGGTTGAGGGACTGGAGTTTAGCCAGGCTGGGCAGGATGGACAAACCAGCGTCTGGACAAGACCGGTTCATGAGATTAGGAAGAAACAGAGCTGATAAACAACCAGACGGCGCCGGCTTTTACCTGTGATGAGGGGAGAGTTGACCAGACTGAGATGCTTCAGAGCCGTGAAGGCTCGTAGCTGCCGTAGGAGCTCGTTGGTGGAGTACGGGTAGCAGTTTAGGACAAACTTCTGCAACGGGCAGCCGAAGAAGAGCTCCAGGGTGCGCGGACGGAGCAGCCTCTCTCGGGACATGTGGTTGAGGAGAAGCTCAGCCAGCTCTGGGGTGAGACCTGCCAGGCTGCTGCTGTACTGCATGCTGGGAGCTAGAAGGGGATGGGGGTGGGGTCAAGACAACCAGGTCAGAACATCTTATCTGGTAAAAGTTACCGAGCTGAATATTCTCCAGGGAAAGCCTCCCACCAGTCATGAGGTGGACGGTTGAGCGGGTGGCCAAGGCACATAGGGACGGCACGTTTGGTGTCCTGAAAGGTCTTTTAGGTGGAGACGGTTGTCCCTGAGAGGCGCTGAGGTCCTCCTGCTGTGCAGCTCTCTGCAGACGCTCCACTGCAGCCTGTCCTGCAGCTACATGCGCCACCGGACCTCCTGCCTCCTCTGGGTCAGCGGCTTCCTCCTCTGGAGCCTCTCTAAAACACAGGATTCATCAAAAACCTGCAGTGTCAGCTCCCTCTAGTGGAGGATATGTGTACTGCATGTAAAACATTTCAATTTTATCTCATTATTTTTGACGGATTGTTACATAATCACATCATTTAATAGTTATTAAATATATCAGGCTGACTTAGTGAAACAACTTATTTGAGCTTTTCTAACAAATAAAGTTTCTCATAAAAGAGAATAGGAATATTATTGGTGTTTATTTTTATTTAATCCATTCAGATTTAACTGAAACAAAGAAACGAGTACCTGTAGGTGGCGCTGTGAGAATCTAAAATACGTCTTCACAAGTACGTGACCAAGTCTAGAGCAGAATTTATTTGGATTTTTTACTGTTCTGAATGCTGTTTTCTTCCTTTTGTTCTAAAAAACAAGGCTTTACTTCAGTACTAAGTTAAATATACGTAAACAATTACTGCAAATCAGACAAACGTCAAAACGAATTTTTGAACACGTAGTTACACATAAACAACAGAAATCCCTCGTTTGTGGTGAAAGTAAAACTGGTCGTCGGTCTGGCTGCTACAGTCGTGTGTGAAAGTGTTTCATCTCTTCTCAGACCTGAGTCGGTTCCCCTGCTCTGGCCAGTGATGCCGAGGCTCGAATCCTCCTCGGTTCCTGTTCTCCGGAAAGAAAGGCAGCCTGGGCATTCCTGGGAAAAGAGCACAGATCATCTACAGGAATAAAACTCTACATTTTCACAATAAAAGCATCTGAAGGATTAAAAAACCTACACACACCTTTAATAATTAACATGGCCAGCTGTGGCTCTGACTGTCTAGCTTGGACTGCTCTCTGCTCTCACACACACACACTCAGATATATGACACACACGTGCTCTGCAGGGGTGAGTGTGATTGGCTGATCAGCTGTAGGTAACTGGGTTCAGACTGGTTTACTGTATGTATGAGACAGGGGCATTCATCCACACGTTTCCTAATCCTAATCTCACCTAAATGTGACACATTTTCAGGGCAGCGAGTCTAATCTTCTGTAAGAACCGAGCGGAGCTTTTTCCTGATAGGAGGTCAATTGTTTCAAACAGGAAGGTTAAAAAGCTCAAACAAAGGGAGAGAGTTAACCGTTTAACTGGTGCAGAGGTTCCTCCTCTCCTTCTTCTTCCCGTTCTGCCTCCACGCCGGGATCCTGGCCGTCACCGGGAACCAGTCTCTGTCCTCGTCCTGTCAAACAGGAGGAATGTCATCCAGTCACCCTCAAACCCACCTTAGCTCAACGGCTTTGTCTGATCAGCTGATTCGGTCTAAACAAAAACAACCACCTGGGATGAAGAGAAGGCTGAAAGAAGGCATTTGCTTTAAAAAGTGAAATATGAAGTGGTTTGGATTCAGCAGCAGTTTTCAGAACATGAGTAATTTAATAGAGTAATTAGAATTAGTGGTCCCCATCTGCTAATCTGTGTTTTATTTCTGTTTTTGCACAAAAAGGCTGATTTTTCACCCATTTTTAGTCTGAATATTTATGGAGGATTTTCGTTTTTAAGCCACTTAACTCCAACAAATTAATCCGATCTTTATGCCTGTTGATGCTTTTCACAAGAGCCATGAGCTGAAAACCTGTCCTGCAGCAAAACAACTTTTACTAAAACTGTGACTTTCAGTTACCGTTAATCTGCTATGGATGGCCCAACTCTTCTTCTGCCCACGTTTGTTATTTTTAAACCCAATATTCTCAACAGTCAGGAACAAGGACTGACAATGGGTGAAAAAGCAGTCAAAATCTTGATAAAAACTTAGATAAATGGAGAACTGATAAAAAACATTTACCCCAGAAGTGAGAAGGTCCAGACAGAGGAGGATCCAATCCAGGGATCCCGGCGTAATTGACCGCCTCCCCCCACAGGTGGTCAGGCAGCAGGGGCGGTAAAACAGGGTCCTGCCCTCCGGCCCCTAACTCAGCAGGTGCATGCGGGTGAGGAGGTAAAACACACGTTGAAGGCTCGTTCTGAACTGCCGGAGGGGGTTCAACCGGACTTGGAGGTTCCTGAGGTGTCTCTGGGGGCGTGGTCTGAATGCACAGTGCAGCGTTCGGCGTCAGGCCCAGAGAGCGCAGCGAACACGCCAGCTCCGCCTCACCAAAGCGTTTTCGTGGGAAACCCTGAAGGAGAGAGAAGGAGGGCAGAGAGGGGTGGCGTCCGCTGATGTGCTCCACGACGCTGCGCAGAGGGGCGTCGGCCGAGAAGCGCTCTCTCATGGACTCGCCAGACGGCAGTCGAATCTGCAGCCAAACACAAACGTTTCAACAGAAACACGTTTGTAATCAGACGTTTGTGTAAATGAGGGTTTTTCACTCACCATGAGGATACAGTTATTGTCTACATTCGTCTGAATCTTTCCTCCTAGTTTCTGCGGTTGGCTGCTGGGAGCCGTCGCCTCAGAAACAGGAGCCGTCTGGATTTTCTCCTGCTGCTTCCTGCGATCCTCAGCGATCCGCTTTAACACCATCTCACGCTCCTGCCGGCGCAGAACACAAAAACCTCTCAACTAAAATCAGAGACTTAAAAGATGCTTGGCTTTACGACAGCCAGCCGGTGCTGACCTGTTTCTTCTGCCTTTTCTCAGCTCGGACCTCCTGAGCAACACGTTGTCTTTCTTTCTCTTCAAAGTCACTTTTATCTGGTTTGATCCGTGACTCAATCAGAGGTGGATCAGTGAGCTGGGGGGAAGGATGCGACGGCTTCAGGACCAATGACGAGCGCGCTATTGAAGACAGGAAATATAAATTTACTGAGATGATTTTATACCCTTACAGGGTTAGGTGGAGGCATTTTACCCGTGCTATCAGGGGGGGATGAGGGTGACGTAGAGGTGCTTGGTGCTTCTTTGGGAAGATTGAAAGCAGAAAAAGCGGTTTCAGCTGGCTGTGAGGGCTTCTTACCCAACGTGTGCCGTGGATACTGACCCTGCAGGAGCCTTTACACACATAGAAAACGACATATGACACTTTATTAAAGACTTTAGAAAACCATTAAATGAGTGTTTTTGAGAGCTAGAGACCACTCACCAATCAGCGGCTTCTGTGACAGAAAAATGCCCCGCCTGCACAGCGGCTTGGATCTGTTCTTCAGTGAAACCCATCTCTCTGAGGGTGAGGAACAACTCCCCGATCGTCTGCAGGACATCATCAAATACAAGACTCACACATCATAAGTGAACAAAAGCAGAATGAACTACAGCTCTAGAGAAGTTTTCAGCATTTTTAACCAAGAGCTCATGTCGCTGACTGCAAGAAGGCCCTTAACTGCCTAATTCAGTACATGATTGCTACAGATGACTTATTCTTGTTGCATAACACACGTAGATGCATGCAGAAGTGCCTGTTAAATTAGACAAGTAACATTTCCAGCCACATAAACGAGAAATTACATAAATGATCAGAAATCAAACCTGATAATAAAGACCATTAAAAATGTTTAATTTCTCCCAGAACAGATGTGTGTACAGTACTGTACAAAAAAAAAAAAAACTTGAGTCATCTTCTTTTTATATTTTCATTTCAAGTGTTCTTCGGCCCTTTTCTAGCAGCTTTTCAAAGGTTGTCATTGCATTTTGGCTAATTTCTCCAATACAGAACGTGATAAATGCTGAATAAATAATTGATCTTGTGATCATGTCGCCGTTGCTGCACATACATAATATACTGCTACTAGCATTAGCATTAGCTTAATGAGTTGATTCAACTACATATTTACCTTTAAACTTTCAAGTTATAAGTTTAATAAACAATTTATACGGTTTTACCAGTTTGTTAGGTTCATCAGGATATATAATGGTAATATATGTCGACCTTATATTGAACGAGAAACAGCAAATTTGGAAACGGCTAATGTTGTGATTTGGACAACGAATGTGTAAACAACGTTAGCTCACGAGCTAACAGCTAGCTGGGGGCACGGCTAATGTGGCTAAAGCTAAAATAGCTAGCAGGCTAATGTTTACACTCGGCTTCAGGTGAAATGTTCGAAGCTTACCGGAGAGGCAGCGGAACTCATGTTGTTGTTTCAAGGTTAGTGTAGAAATATCAAGGTGGAACTGGTATGAACCATCAACTTTATGCAGGGAATGATCTGCAATGCTAGATACACTGACCTCTCCTCCCCTCCTGAGTAACAGATTGACAGAACATCAACAAAACAGCAGCCTATCAACACCGCGGAGACACGGGGGTTTCTCCAGCAGGAAGCAGTAAACAAATCTCATTTATTCCTCCGTGACTGACGCGTTTAACCCCCAATCAGCTGTCACGTTATCAGTAGAGCTATTTACAAGTTACTTCCGTCAGTAGACGAGGGTGAAAGTGAAAGTCGTTTATAAAGTCACATAAAAAACACCTAATATTAGCAGAAGAAAAGGAAACAAAAAACAGATCAAATGTTATTTGTTTTTTGTGTGTGTAAAAAACAAAAACAAAAACCCACACAAATAAAACAGCCACAGCTGACAGGATTAATACAACAATAAAATATTTAACAGCAATAGATTCATATTTCAATGCATATCACATAAAAAGAAAAAATTGTGGAAAAATGTGATTGATACACAAATAGATGTTTTAAAAAGGAAATAGGAGGCAGAAAACAATTAGAGATTTATAAAAATTTGTCAAAAATGTCTCTCACAGTCCTTCATAATGAGCCATTTGAAAACAAGATATGTCTCTGATCCAGTGAGAATAGGAGGGAGTTTACTTGAGTAAATGTGCCAGTAAGGAAATAAAAGTCGGCATACAGGTTTGTCCTGAATAGAATCAGGTAATGGAAGAAAAAAAAAACAAACAAATAAAAAACAGGCTCTTAAAAATAGTTTGGCTCATTTTAAAATTTCTGATATTGTTTGCAAAGACAATAGCCCTAAATTATATGGTTAATATTTTAGAAATGTGTAAACTACTTTAAACTCCAACAACACAATCTGATTAAGAACAGCATCGTGCACTTTGAGTGCATAAGTAAAAACACTGCTGTTTTTAACTATATTTGAAAATTAAAGCACTAAAAAGAAAGAAACGTTCTAAAAATATAAATTTAAAGATTTTTTGAATATGCATTAGCAGAATGTGACCAGCAGGTGGCAGTATAACACTATTATTGCACCTCAAGCATGTTTTTTGACAGTCTGACTGAGAGGCACCTTGAAGCGGTACTGTTGCTGAAACCTGACGCCTTTTGGTCTATTTATTATAGATAACGCTTTGGAAAACAGCCACAACACCCACTGCACATATTTACTCAGATTAACCGAATTCCTGAATGCCTATAGGATTATGATTATAATGTTTATCCCTGTTCATACTCAGGATCTCAGCCAAGATAAGCATATGTTGCTGACTTATAGATTAAAACACTTAAATATTCAAGGATATGTGGTATTTGTTTATTTGTAACTATGAAAAGAAAAATCAATTCTACTACAACTTTATTAATCAAATCTATACAAATATTTACATTAGTATTTTGTAAATTTTAAATAAAAGTCCATAAAAAAGTTTTTTAGTGAAATTCTTGTTTTACACTGAATAATACTATTCAAACTATACATATATATATTATTGGGAATCAAAGCTGTTTAAATGAAAAACATGAAGATAATCTGTAACTTTTATGTCTAGTTATTTCTTTGCTGAATGAGGTTGCGACCAAAATATTTGCTAAAGCAGTGTCTAACGTAATAGACTTGGTTAGATATAATTTCTTTGAAGAAAAATCTGAAGAGTGCCATAAATAAAAAAAAAAGTTCCCTAGTTAAAAAGTAATCAGCTATTTGGATTTTTTTATTAAATAAGAAAACTCAATGCAACAATACTCTATATTTAGCTTTTAAAATTGTCCATAATTTGATCAGTTGATAAATGCAGAGTCAAACAAACACAAGAGAGATTTTCGGAGTGGAGCTTTATAATAATGCTTTCTTTTTGTTTTAATTTAGTTTTCAGACGGTATTTTAGCATTAATTGTGTTTCACGGCTGAAACTGGGACTTTTGCTTGATATTTTCCTTTAAAGTTTGACATTGTATTTGAGCTCATGGGAAATATTACGGAATGACGCCCTCGTGCAGAAATATGATTCATAGTTAACGCATGCGCAGCAGTCACTACTACTTAACGGTAAGTGAAAAGTTTCCGGAAGTTAGCCAGCTAAACCGGAAATAACTTGATTTACCTGTCAAAGTAAATGCATAAAATATAATTCGAAAGTAAAGTGGGACATTTTAATTGCTTGTGTAATAATATACTACGTTAATATTCTTTAAAAAGTAATAATAATATATTGTATTCAATGTTCACCGAAAGCAGATGCAGTCGATGACCTTCGAATAATTTAGATTGTAACATCTTACCGGAAGTGGTGGTAGTTTCACCGGTGGAAGATGATACACGTTGAAGAAGTGATTCTGAGAGTTTGAGACGAGTACCAGCCAGGCACCGGTGAGTTAATAAGCTGTAATATGTGACTGCGGGGCTCTTAAGTGTTTCTCTTAATGAAAAAGGCTATGTTTTCGAGGATAACCGACTAGTGTTGGTTGGTGACCCGTTTCCCCCCCCTGTGAATAGACTCTTGGCGTTGACATCCAGGCTGTAACTGCCACACATGCATGGACGAGTCCGCGACCACCAGATGACTTGGCTTTTGTCGTTCGGCTTGTTGAACAGGTAAAGTAAGAGTGGTGGGAGAGTCACTGGGATGTGTTTTGGACTAGGCGTTTTCTTCTTTAGAGTCTTTTGACTAATCAACGGTGAGATGATACTGACGTTCTCATCATAGCAGCTAGCGGGATTCTTCTTCCTGACAGCAACCACATGGGAGTCACACTGATGAGGTAGTCCTTATGAAAAAAATAGGTTCGTCTTATTTCTTAAATTAAACTGAGAACTCATCAGGGAAATGGAGAGTGTGAGGGAGTGGTCCCTGAGTCTTTATTATCACAGGTGTGACATGTTTATGCAGATCTGTCAGTGGAAATGTGGCTATTATAAACGATTACAACTATATTTTTCTTGGAAACTTGTTACAAATGATCTGCAGGTTATGTAAATTGTATATGTATGAAAAGACAGAACTATAGAGACGTTCAAGATTCACATCCCAGACGAGCCCCCATTTGTTACAGTCTTGCTCAAAACTGCAGCAAATATGACGCTATGATATTTATGTTGCTCCTCATCTTCTGGCATCTGAAACACAACAAATACTGAAAAAAACAAGAGCTGCATTCATCACTATTGGGAGCTTAAGTCTCCTCCCTTTCCGGTCAGCTCATGGGTCCCTGGAAGAACGAAAAAATGAATGCAAGTCAATGGGGCTTTGCCTTACTCTCTGAATCGCACATATGTTGTACTTTAATTTATATTAAAAAGGAACGATGTGTGTTTCGACCACACCTGTCACGTACTTAGAGATGTATAAGCTTGTAAAAATTCATAATTACTATGACTACAAATCAGACATCGGCACGTCACATATATGATGTCACCACAGAATCTCCTCTGCCCTAGTGTAGCTGCTACTTACCCCATATGGTGGTCCTTTCCTCCTAAAAGAAGGATTCGAAGCTCACTAAACTCACAGCAATTTTTCCTCTGCTCTTCGCCGTGTCTGGTTCAATGACGTCAATTTGATGATGCGCATTTGTAGTCCTAGGTGTCTTTTCACACAAAACCTAAAATAACTTTAGTCCCCATTCGATAGTGCTTTCTTGGCATCAAATCGCATCTTTAAAATTCACGGACATCATATGTGAAATCCATGGCACATAACAAGCGGGATTAGAAAATAGCTTTTATTCATTTTTTCGTTCTTCCGGGGACCCATGGTCTGGAAGTAGATGGGCTTGACTTCGGCTCCCTATTATATCTATAATTACAGAGCTATACTGTTTTATTATGTTAATTCAGCAATGCGCATAAGTCTTATTTTATCCAAGAGTCAGGAGTTACTCAGACTTTCCGATGGTCTTTCAGTACTTTTTCTTGGGCTACGTATTCAGTACCTTTCATTCTTTGTACCCGGTCATTTTCAATGGAAAGTTTTGTGTTTATTAAGCCTCTTAGCTCTGACCTGTAACTCATCGAGGCATAAAAAGACTATGAACCATAGTTGTGTTGACACACAACCAAAAACCATACAGAACCGTTTTTAATTGTATTTTTAGCTAGTTTGTTACCAGCAAGTTGTCACATACATAATTCCATTTACTTTAATGGAATACAATGAGCTAGGTCATCAGCTCATCT
Organism: Aphyosemion australe; assembly: GCA_006937985.1. Lineage (NCBI taxonomy): Eukaryota > Metazoa > Chordata > Actinopteri > Cyprinodontiformes > Nothobranchiidae > Aphyosemion > Aphyosemion australe. The sequence goes on from SSNS01000018.1 coordinate 4,104,449, forward strand.
TAATCTTGTTTATCTTTTGCATGGTAAGTTTGATTTGCATTTGTGGATGCAGGAAGCAGTTGAGTCCATGCATTTCTTTTCCACCACAGAATTCTGTCTGTTTTTGAAACATGGCTGGCTGGAGGAAATGCAGATGAGGGAGATTGAGCACTAGTTTTTAATTTTGCCCTTTAGCTACAAAACAAATGTGTTCAGTGTTTGCTGCCTCCAGAAATGAATCCGTGCTGTTTTTCAGCTCCCAGAGTATTGTAATGAGCACTCAGTGTTTGTAAACTTTCTGACAGTGTTGAGGTCCATCCATCAGTAGTTGGAGCAACGTGGTCTGCTCGTCTGCTGCTGTGGGGGCAGAGGTCCTTCACTTGTCTGTCAACACTATGGGGTGATGTGTCCGAAAGCTGTTGTACAGGTGTTACACATGTTTGCATTTTACCCAGAACCTTAATGAAAGGTTAAAACGATCCCACACAGCAGACAGAACTGGGTTGGAGTATCCCTCAACCAGCTGTCACCTGTCTGCTGGACTCTGTTCTGGTTTTAAATCCACTAATAAATCCAGGTAATCGAGCTAATGGATTATATTTTCTGTCTTCTTTCACATGGCTATACGTTTGAGACACAAAAATCAGAAATTATGATTTAAATGGACAGTTACATCTTAGTACATTAACCATTCAAACTTCCCAGAATCCCTACAAGTTTATTTTCTCTGTTGTTCATACGAGAAATAAATTTCAGGACGCGGCAGCTGGCAGGACAGAGGAAGGATGTGTCTCTTCTGCTGACTCATCCTAAATCCTCTCCACGTGCCCGCCAGGTTATCTTTTAGGAGACAGTTGACTTTGAAGTGCAGCCGAGACCCCGGATTACGCGATTATCTTTTCCTAGAAGTTGTTAAACCTAAGTGAAACAAACTACTGTAAGGATTTTACTTCACAAAAATCCGAGCGCTTCAGGGACTCCTACAGCAGTGGAATCCGACATGTTTACTGTGGATAATCTGATCTTATTAAACCTCTGAGGAATAAATATAAAGTCCAGAAGAATCAGAGTGGTACTTAAACGCATCGTATCTCCGCTGTGATTCTTTCAGCTTGTTTTTGTTTGTCTTGGCCTTCGTAGAACTCGTCACAGATTTGTAGAACTGATTTGTTTAGACAGTTTTGTTTTAGAGGAAGAAAAATTTCAAAACCCAACCAGTTTGAGGCAAGTGTCTTCACATTCCTGTTGTGAATTGCTTGTTCATGCAGAAAAGAAGGAAGGAAAAAGCTCGATACTAGGTTTTTTTTTTTTTTTTTTTTTTAACGTCAGCCCTCCGCTCTTGTTGTTTATTTTACCCTCCTCTGTGCTGATAAACCGAGCCACTGTTTAGTCCATAAACACATCATGACTAAAGAAAACCAATCCAACGCTAAACACTGTTATTTTAGTCTCGTTTACTATTTTGAGTTGTTTTGCTCACTTCTGGACTTTATTTCCTCACAGTTAAACGTCATTCCTTTACTAGCAGACAAACCAAATCACATGGTTTTAAATGATTTGTACCTGACTGTAGTGAGATTTTAGGCCTTTTGGTTTGTTTTCTGAGTCTCAGGAGAGTAAATCCAGTTATTAGAAGTTTACAAAGTCATAGTGTCACATTAGCTGTGCAGCAGAAAGGAAGTATTTCCACTTTTTGTGCAACCTGAGCATCTCTGTCCACTCTGACACGCTTTTATTCTGTAAACAGAGCCAGTATTGTAGCTACTGTAATTCCTGATCAGATCTTTCCTGTTTTTGCCCCTTTTTTGTCATATTTAACTGTTTCGATATCAAATAAAAATGATCTGAGTAAATACAAAATCAACTACCACATTTTTTGTAAAGTTGAGTTCAGTTCCATACAGTTGACACCCCCCGACTTGATCACAGACCTGTAGCATTAAGAAATCACTTCAAAGGAACTTGTCTGTCAACATGGCATAGGCTAAAAGATCTCAAAAAGCAACACATGTCCTGTTTTAAAAGCACTGCAGGCCTTCCAGGTTAAGGTTAAAGGTCATGACTTAACTATAGGAAGAAACTGGGGCAGAATTGGCATCCATGACAGAATTCATCGGGACAAAATCATAAAGCAGTCACCAAAAACATCTGTATGATCCCCGAGACTTTTGGGGTAATATCTACTCAGGTTCTTTGTTCACTGATCTGAAACATTTAAATGTGACAAAAAAGCAAAAATAAGGGCAAATACTTTTTTACATCCTGTAGTTTTGTGTTTTTATTAGGGGTGGGACTCCATTAAAAATTTTACTTAATTAATTAGAGGCTTTGTAATTAATTAAAAATTGAGGCAGAGAATCAAACAATAGACATGGACATTGTTATTGTAAAGTCAAGCTCTTTTAATTTCTAAAAAAATGCTTTTAAATTGTATTTCAATTAGCCTTTCGTCGGCCCCGCCCCCAGAATGGCTATTGTCCAATCACACATCATAGAAACCGTTACTATCCGACAACTCCAAACAAAATGATGAAGCTAAGCCTAATTTACTACTAAGCATTAGCCTCGATAGTAGTCGTGTCTCCTTCGTTTCCCTTCAGAACCTCCTCATCGAGCTCAACTAGCAACAGCAGAGCATGAGTGCTCCCCCCGCCCGCGGCTGGGCGGAGGTCCGCCTCCCAGACTATCCAAGACCCTTTTAGATAAGACACACCGTGCCGGCAAATCAGCGTAATATTACCTCAACCGTGTGTCTTATAAACGCACATTAAGCCTATTGGCGCAACAGCGGGTGGTGTCATGATCACGTGATGAATTAATGCCGAGCTCCGGCCGGGAACTATATTGAAAATTAAAGTAAACACGGGCATAAAAAGTTACATTTTATAAACAGACTCAGCTGAGATGATAGCGATGCAGAGCGCCGGGAGCTTTTCTCCGTTAGAGCTGCCTGCAGCTCAGATCATCTGACAGCTGACAGCTCACAGGGACACCGCATCGCCGCCACCGCTCCTCGGATCCACGCATCCCCGGACGCCGGACCTTCTCCCAAACTCCCAACTCCTTGTTCCCTGCTACACTTCGCTCAGCGGAGCCGACACTAAGATATCCCCCCCACTTCATACTGTAACCCTTTTGCCTCAATCTGGATGATATTGAGGAGAAATTGCTCCAAAAAATGTCGCTGACACGCATCTGTCTACTTCTTTCCATCGCGGAAATCTGCGGAGCTGCAGTATTTGATCCACTTATTGTCGGAGTTGGCAACAGTAACTAAGGGGGGCGGGGCTCGACGAAAGGTCAATTAAAAACAGGAAAATAAAGTTGTTTTGATCTGCTGCTGCGTCATGCGTAAAAAACGCTGCTAGCATAGGCTGGAGCTATTCCAGAAGCTTCACTACGCAGCCTTCTAACTCCATGACTGATTAGTCAATTTAGATGATTGACACCTCTTTTGGATCGTTAGGGCCAATAGAATCAAGCGTTACTCACCAAAATTAGATTGACAGCTCAGCCAGCCAATGAGACTTGTCATAACAGGGACATACACAAACCAAGAAAGAGAAAAGTCCTACTGGATGTTTGAGTTGGGTTGGAAGCCTGTTTTCTCAGTGAAAATGACTTTGTTTTCTGTCTAAACTGTTTTCAGTGTGACACAAGAGGTAGAGCTAATAGTAAATGATAAGAAAGGCTGGATAAAATGAACTCTTCAAGCTGAAACATCAAAGGTAAGAGTCAGAAATGAAGGCAAAAACACACATGAAGAGAGATTTCCGGTCACTCATTTGATTGTAGTTGTAGTTGTGTTTGGAGCACATTAAAAAGGTTTGCATGGTCTTGTAGCCACGGTTCTGAAGTATCTTTAGAGGTGCAGCTTGATGATATTTATTGATATTTGGGGCATGTATTTTGCTGCTAAACTTCAAAGACCCCCAATTGGGGGGCCCGCAGGGTTAAATGCATTAATTGTTTTTAAATGCGTTTTTTAATTAATTAATCATAATTAACGTGTTAAATTCCCACCCCTAGTTTTTATCAGAACCTGATTATGAGCCAAGGACACAGTTGGCTCTGATTGATATTCTGTTCATTCTCGCTGCTCCTTTTTCAGGTAAATCCACAGATACTTACAGTTCACCAGGAGACAATAAAATCACAAAAAGGTTGTTTTAATTTAGAGGATTCCTAAATCCGATCTTAAACCAAGAAATTGAAAAAAAAGAATGAAAATCAATGAATGAGTGAATTTCCGTGGTGTTTTGTTGGATTCAGGGATCGTTTATGTCAGCTGTTTGTTTTCCTACGTTAATCTGTCAGCACATTAAAGTCACTGACAAGTGAAAGGAATTCAGTTTATTTTCTTCACTACAATGGCTCCTGTGTAAGGGTAAGCCATATCAGGCAGCAAGCGATTAGCCTGTTCTTGAAGCGTTTTTTTTTTTTTTTTTTTAAGAAAACAAGGCGGCGTGAAGATCTGAGTGACTCTGACACATAACCAGAGCCTGAGAACTGGGTCAAAGCACCTGCAGAAAGTGGAGACATTGTCCTCACCATCCTAGGAGCATTTTAACTGGCCATTCAGAATAAATTTAACTTTGGTAAATGCTACTTTTATCTGCCTCTTTCAGCAAAGCAACTCTCTTTGCTGTGACTTTTAGATCCTCTATAAGTGAGAATCTCCTCTATGCGTGGAGGAGGCCACCTCCCGATTTGCATGGCTCAAAGGATTTGGTGATTTCATGATGGTGTCTGATGCTAAAGGGCTTCAGAGGTCCTGTCGGTTCTCAGATGTTTTGTCAGCAGGAAATTGGTCAGATGCTTGTGATTCTGCAGCTGAAATGTCTGCATAGCTTAAATATTTTCTCCCTCTTGGCTTTGTAAAACATTTTCATCACATCTCTGGTGCTTTTTCAGACATTCTGCATTAAACAAGAGGATGTGTATTTATTTTTTGAATTAATAATCTCAAAAGTGTAAAATTACTTGAACGTGGAGTGTATTTTTATATTATGTGGATGGATAAAGCTGAGCCGCTTGTTAAATCCCCCCTCAGACTAAAGACAGGTGCTGCCTCAGCCGCTGCTGCTGGAGGAAAAGCCTCAGATGGGACAGAGATCCAGATAAACTCGGCTGTAGATCAGCTGTGTGCAGCTGTTGTGTGACGCTGTGTGCACAATAACAAGCACAGTCGTGCTGAAGTGCTGGATGTTGCCAAACCCTGAGTGAAGTCAATGTGGCCAGTGAGCTATGGCGAGCCGAGCAGCGAGGTAGAGATAGAGCCTGTGTGTTTAGAGTCTGACGGCGGCTGGGTGACTTTTACACTGCGGAGCTATTTCAGGCCAAAAACACTCAGAGGCAACAGAGGGAGGATGAAGCTGTTAGCATACTGCAAACATATCCTCAAACCAAGCAGATACGCAACCAGCTCAGGTCAGTTTCTGCAAACCTGGCTGCACATTTGACCAGATTTTACTTGATTTACACAATAATTTTTATAATTTATCAGTTTTTACATTTTAAGGTTGTAATTAGATCGTATTTAGCTGGATCGCTTCTGTTCTGAAAGCACTATTTGTTTTTCTTCCTTCAATATTCGGATTGGAATTAAGAATAACAGGAAACTCTAGGGAGGCCTTCCCATATGAGTCGACACTTTAGATAAAAAACAGAAAAAATGGGAAGTGTTATTGTTTAAAAGTTTTAAAAATAAAGCCCACGACTTCAATTTGGTCCAACGTAAACTAGAGGAGCAGAAATCCCAGAAGAAAAGGAGTGTTTTTATTCTTTACAGGTTATTTTTGGTCATTTTCTGTTAATTCTGGAGAACGTTGTCATCAGAACAATGTTGCAGCTGGAGAAAGCTGCACGCTTTGAAGTGTGAGCTGCTTTTGGTTTTAGGTGTTTCTTTTCCTCCGTAAGACGTGCATGTGACTCCATAGTGAGCCCACGTCCCTGGGGACAAATGATCTTCCATGTACACACACACACACACACTCGTCTACACAGACGCCCTCTGAGGTTGTGTATTTCTGGAGACCGTACTGCTCATGTAAGCTCATGAGGAATGCAGAGCTCGGTTTATTTAGCAAACCGGTAAGCAACATGTTTAGATTACAGGTTGTCCTTTGTCCGCTCTGAAACATAATCATTCTGCTGGCTTTTCTGACTTTGGTTGTGATTGATTGTGTAATTGAGGAAATCCTTTCCTGACATAGTTTTTTCCACCTTTGTAATGCCTAGTTGAAGAAAATCTAACTGTAAATATAAGTTTTACTTAAGTTTTTATTTTTAGTTCTTTTTTTAAATGAAAGTTTAGTAAAGTTTTAAACTGAAATCATTTCATGCTGAGAAACAATGGAATTATAATAGTTCTGGTCAAATCTTGAAAATGAAGTTTTGTTTGATTTGTTGAAGTATCAAAAGATCTCGTGTGACTTGTTGTGAACACCTAAGTTAAATGTGAATCAAAACAAGCGCCTCCTAGTGTTTGGCTGCACCCCCTTTTCATTTGTAAGATAAATAAATGATGAAAGTCTGCCTCAGATGTTTGATTCTGTTGATTTTTGTAGTTTTTATCTTGATGTTTTACTTTCAAATATGACTTTTTGTAATACACTCAGTAATAAGTATTTGTTTAATGCTTTAAGAACCACATGATAGTGTGCAGATGAGGAGAAAGCGGGACTTCCAGCTCCTTATAAACATCAGACTTTAGCTTCACTTGTACACAAAGGATGCATCTGGGGTTATGAATGAGTCTCAGCTACAAACGCATCACAGCTTGGCTCTGGAGGATTAGCTGCAGCGGCCATCTTTAATTTGGTTGTCTCTAAAGTTAAATTTAATTTGTCTTAAAGTGGTTACTTTATGATTCCTGCAAATTATTGCTCTGGAGCATAAAGGTGTGTGTTAACACGATGAAAAAGAAGGGGAAAAACAGGATGAATCTGATTGAAAAAGATGAGAATTGAGCTTTTGCAAAGGTAAAACTAAAGCTTTGAACTCACCTTCAATGAAACGTTGCTACAAGAGCTGACAAAAACGTTGGCCACAAACGTCAAAGAGCAGAAGCAACAATGTAGAGAGATGACTCAAACGGGCCCAGCCACATCAAAAGAGGAACAGATGAGCTCACGCAGAGGACAGAGTTAGTGTTTGGCGTTCTCACTACGTATGTCTGTTTTCATTAAGCAAGAGTTTTTTATGTTTGTCATTTATCTCAAGTTGAATTTTAACATCCTGAGACATAAAGCCTCAGAAATGTCAGAATTCTTATTCGTAAAATGACAAAAGCTGCAAATATTTACAGAAACCCTGAAGCCCTGCGAATGCATTGATCAGTATTTTTAATGCATGAATCAATATCTGTTAATGATTATGACCCATGCATCAGCCAGTGATTGTTTTTCCTAACTGATGACAAACATTCACTAATGAATAAACCTCTGCACTTTCATACAGCTGCTCCCAAAACCAGAGCCATTCTGAAGCTTTTTGTCCTTTTTGTTTTAAATCCATAAAGATGCTTCTCTTGCATGAGCTTAATGAAGACGTAACAAAGGTGTCCAACTAGAGAAAGCCTGTCCATGATGACTCTTTACTTGTCCTGCTGTTTCTTTAAATGAGTCGATTTCTTTTGTGGTAAACAGAAGCTTTGTTGGACTCGCTTTCATCGTGTCCTTGACCGATGTTAAAAGCCTTTTCATTGCCAGCTGCTGTTGACTTTGTCCTACAACCTGACTTCATGTCAGCTCCGTCAAGTTCAAAAATAGATATTTTGAGACTAGATTTAACACTTCCTCAGAAAACATTGTGAGTAATCGTCTTGTGAGGTGAAACAAGTAAACATTTACGCATCTTGTCCGTTAAACTGTCAAATCTAGTTTTTAACCAGTTGCTATTTTTAATTTAATGTTTTATCAGATAACTGCACTTTAGGCTTTTTAAAGCTTATTTTACCTTTTTATTAACTACATGATGCTTGTAGGCATCTAATAACAGTAAAAGCAAATGATGACAACATGACTGTCATGTGATCAGAGTTCATGGATGAATAAACATCCTGTTTTATACCTCAAACGACTTGTGGATCATGTTCAGACATGATCTTTGATGCCCTAAAGCAACAAATCGGAGTTCAGAAATTATGTATGAATTTTGTTTAGAAATCCTTAAAAGTGATAGTCTACCTTTTCTTTCCAGTGGACGTGAAAGCGGCACGTAATGTAATAGCGGCATTTTACTTGCGAGCTCTTTCCCAACTGGGAGCGTTTCAGAAGTGAAACGGGAGCGAAAGCGTTCCACACAGCTGGTCCCTCAAAGTCACAAAATCACGGGAGAATTGCAACACCACGCGCGATTCCAGAAGACCACATAATAATAAGCAAGGAGAAAGACTAGTATCCAAAAGGTCTGTGGTTTATTTTCTGTTCTGTTTACATATGGGGGAAATGACGTACGTTTAGCTTCATGTGACTTTTATTTTGAAAGTTTCCGGATATTTTACACTGCTTTTGTGTTTGTGTTCCTGTCTGGCTCGATCTAAACTGCGGAGTTTTATGTGTTTTGGAAGCACAGTGTGTAAAAACTAGACTCGAAACACAATGATGGAGTCCCTTCGCTTCTGCGACGTGTTCAAAACAATACACTTTGCTGCCAGTGGAAAGGAACTAATCCATTATAATGGCGGCTAATTGCAGCGTAGTACGTTTCACGGCCGTTTCGCAATGCATTCACATCCAGTGGAAAGAAAGGGTTACCCTACTGTATAATGTAGGCAATACGTACATTTTTTTCTGTAGAGCCCCATGCATTCACTTACGTACAGCTGTCGATCAGAGTGGTAGTACCTAGACCGACAGAGTTGGTGAAATTTCTCATGGACAAGAGGCGTTGCTTCCTGCCGTAATATGGAAGTAGGGAGAGGGGCTTAAGGTGCGATACAAAATTTCTGCCTCTAGATGGTGCCCTCTGAGGAAAAAACTCCAGATTTTTGCTTTAATTGCTGCAAGGCAGCTTTATTTGTATAGCACATTTCAAACACGGAGGCAATTCAATATGCTTTACAGAGCAGGAACAACAGAAAGATTTATCAGAATACACAAAGAAATCATTCAAGCCAAGTAACCTTGCTGCTTAGTTATAAACTTCATCTAAAAGGATCATGAGAATGTTCATTAAAATAAGCAGGAAATTAACAAATGACGTTAAAATGATTTGTATAAATATGTTTTGACTTTACGATGAAAAGTGAATGTGACCTGGTAGAACTATAGACTCAAACCTATACAGGAACGAGCCACAAGGGGGCGTTTGTTTTTGTTCCTGTATTAAAGGTGTCCTAGAATGTAATTTATCAACAATCTAAAACAGAGCTTTGAGCCTCCAAAAAGCATAAGACATTTTTTTTGGCTTTCATCTGTCCCAGGAGCCCTGATACAGGCCATTCTAAACCCCCTTACTCAGGCCTTCAGTGAAAAGAGCTGTTGACCCCTCCCACTCGGCCAGGACATGCTGATTGGTTGGTTTCCCCAGAAGGCCTCAGACACACGCAGGTTTGAGGAGGCGTGGCTCCCCCTTATGACATGTTAAGGAAGGCTTTCTCAGAATAGGAGGTTTTCTCTCGCCTTTTTCAACTTTCTAGTTTACATAAAAAGTAGGTCAAACATGGCTTTGACTTTTTGGCATGCTACTTTTGACCACCCAAGCTGTCTTTTTCACTGGCTGAGAAGCCGATATTTAACATTAAAGCGTTTGTTTAATCTTGCCTTCTTCAACCAGCTCACATGCACCCCACAAGCACGCACATTCCAAAATGAGATTTGCCTATATGTCGGCACAAAGGCCGAATATAAACAAATATGAACCAGCAGCGATCAAACCAGCACAACAAAGCTCATTTCATAACGTGAAACGCATAAATGATGTCTTACCGTTGACGACTCATGTTGTAATCCGTGTTATGGGAAACAAAACTCCAATCGGTTTGTGTATTCCATCTTGACAACAGCATAAGAGCCAATGCCTGGCTGTTAGCTTGCTTTGTCCCAACTCAACAACATGTGAGGGCGCCATTACGCACGAGGCGAGGGCTCATACATACACGGTTGGATCCCGTAGGTCACTGCCAGGTCTTTCGTTATTTTGGAGCAAGATGCTGAAGCTGCTTCTTGCTTCCTTCCACCAATCAACGCGCCCCTCAGTCCCACCTGCGTCCGAGACAGCCAAAATATCGCGTGTGATCTTGCGAGAAAATATGCCCTTTACAAAAAAGGATCAAAAAAGCACATTTTTAATTTATTTTTCCAATACAATTTATTTTAATGGCCTAAAAGACTATAATAGAACGTAGATATCCACGGTATTATAGGTGATGACTCCTTTAAAATCAAATACTTTGAAGAACGTAAAAAACATGGTGGTTTTTCACTTTAATGATTGTTTTTGTTTCCACTTTTTAAGAATTTCCTGTAAAAACTAAAGGCTGCAGGTAAACAGCTTTTCTCGTGAAACACTGATGACCTTGTGACCTCTGAGCTACTCTGACCTCATCAGGCTCTACCCATAATTCCAATTGACAAATCAGCTCCTATTTAAATTAGACGTTTAGGACATCATTTTACAGGACACCTATTCACCATTAGTACAAAATGAATCATTAACTCAAAAATATCTTACAAGAATACACAAAGCATTGTGGTTTTTTATGGGATTGGTCAGATTTATGACATTTATATGTGTCTAATTTAGATTTAAAACTTTATTTTCATTGTAATAAACCTTTTCCCTGGAGATGTTAGTGATTCCCAGAAGTCATTTTCTACTGAACTTTAGAATTCCCTGATTTTTTCCTCCCCCTCTTATGCTTCCATAAGCTTTTCATAGACTTGAAAATCTACATACTGGGTTCCACTGAGTTCACTTACAAACTGCATGGGATTCCCCTAATGTAGCACATAGCACGTGTTTTTATTGGAGGCATTTATGACTATTGCTGAAAATGCTAAAATGTTCGGCTTTCTCAGAGCCACATCTTCACCATGCCGTTTAAACACTTTTAGACTGAGATGAAGGTCTATCTTTTATCTGTGGTTTTGTAAATTAATGGCTGATTTATATATTATGTGAAAAACATAAGTTAGGAAATTGTTTTTTTACTCGTACCTGGTCTGTTTGTAGCCAAACACAATAATTTATGAGAAGATATGAACCAAACTAAACACAGGCTAAAACACACACACACACACACACACACACACACACACACACACACACACACACACACACACACACACACACACACACACACACACACACACACACACACACACACACACTGTCTGAGCAGCAGCCTCTGACTCAGAGTTGAATGGATCCTGCAGTCACATGGCTACTTGTCAGCAGGCTACAGGAGGAAACATAATCTTGAGGAGGAAGGCTGCAGCTCTGAGTTTGTTCATGTTGGTCTGAGAGGCAGGACTGCACACGATCAGTCCAGAAGCGCTACACACATTCTTTTTTTTTAATACCGTCTGCGTTCTCTCTCTGTTTGCTTTCACCCTGCACTCTGACCGGCCCCTTCACAGCAGAGCTCAGAATTGCACTAGCATGTCTGCAGCGGCTTCTTTGCAGTAAGCACACTAAGGTACAGTAGGATTATATTTGTGTCTTTTAGCCATTTTAAATATTTATAACTTATGTATTAAATTTGAGTTGCTCGTGTTTTAAAAGGACTAGATGCTAAACGCATAACTTCCAGGTTATGACTAATGAATTTAACTTTAATTTTTGTGAATTTCTGAGGTGAGAGCTGAATCAGGCTTGAACCACGATGATCCAAGTGTACACAAATACTGATATGCTCCACAGGTTGGAAAAAACTCCAAACAAACTGCAGCTGCTCGTTTTAGCAGCACACACCCGCTCTGCGTTTTTGCTTTTTAAATCCTAAACAAGAGCAGCGGTGGCTGTCTCCGTTAACATGTTCGTCAACATCTTTTTCTTTTCTCAAACTGCACGCTGTGACCCAATTTTTAATTTTTTTGATGATAATTTAATCACTCACAGCTTTTTGTTGTCTTAAAATTGTGATAATTAGCTGAGAATTGGTGTCAGAATTCACAATATTGGAGCTTTTTATCTGCTCTGATAAAACGTTAAGGACACAGATTATCTCTAACTTTGAACTATAGAAACCAAAAGAAAAGCCCTAATATGCTTTTTTAGACGGAAGCTTAACTGTTTTATGTTTTTCTGTGAGGATGAGCCTGTCTTCCTGGACATTTGGACATCAAGCTGCTATTCCTAGCCAGTTATTGGCTCTCTGTGTATTTTATTCAGCTGTTCTTTAATTATCCTTTTCTGTTTGGATAAATCTGTACATGAGCTCTCCTCCTGCGGTCCAACAGCAGACTGAAGCTGTGCCCGGTCGGGTTTAAGACGCATGCTTGACTCATGACCTCCGTCCTTCCATCCGACTGCCTGACTTCTCATCACTAATCACATAGTGAAGAATTTCACCCATTTCCTTTGCTTTAAAAGGATAATTTGGACATTTTGAAGCGTGTTTTTTGTTGTAGATGGCTTCCTGAGTGGCCTCTGTTTGGAGAAATGACTTTTAAGCCCAGACCACATTGCGTTTTTCGGCTGTTGCACAGGACTGCTCATGTCACACTGTGAGGATTCCAGAAAGGTGGCACACTATACGGTCCAAGATTTTAGTGAGCCAAACTGCACGACGTCTCGCTCTAACGTGACGAGTGCACCCCCCGATAAGCATAGGTCACTAAAACAGCTAACCAAAACAAGAATGATGAAAAGAGAAAAAAGGGCTACTGTTACCACTTCTTTTATTAGACTCTGAACTGAACTCCAAAAAGGAGTGGTCCGCATGTTCCTGCGTGTAGCTTCCACTGTTGCTAATGCTACTCTCATACTCTCGTCACTAGTTGAGTGTTTTTCATTGGTCGATTGCAGACGGGAGTCGTAGGTTTTTATTGGAGGCTGACTTTGGTTGTGAGGGTGCTCAATAACTTGCAAATGACCCTCATGTTCACCGTTTTTTGTCACGCTTCTGCTCACAATGAGAGATTTGTCTAGGACGTTTGAAAAACGCACAGTGTGGTCCCGCCTTTAGGGCTACTGAGATAACAGTCCTAGTGCAGCCTTGATAGCCTAATGTATTGCTTAAATCTTCATTCAAGGTTATTCCTGCCGAACTAATTTTAAACTGCTGCTGGATTGGACCTCTGGATGCACTGGAAACACCACAGTGAGCTTCTTCTCAATATTTATAATAATAACTACAGCCTCTGTGGAAGACATGGGCTAATTATGACGGGTCATTTAAAACGTGGGGTTTGACCAGATACTAGAACCACCTCTTGCGTTTCCCATCTCATTCCTGTCACTCAAACCTTCACTACCCGGCTCTAATTGACTTAAAATGCTGAAGAAGATAATTGTGCTTCAGAATGACGCTGGCTGGAGGCATTTTACTGTCAGGAGACGACACTGTCAAAGTCTGGAAGTACAGTTTGTGTTTTTATTGCTCCATGTCGGCACGCTGCTGTTAGCCTTTTGCCTACATCATTATCTCCTAAAGGTTTGGCACTAATGTTTAGGAGATATCGAGATAAACGTCAGACTGGAACAATTGCTGGTCGTGATATGACTGACCTGTAGGAAAGACTAATGGCAGTGGTTCTCAGAAACCGTAACGATGAGGGAGAAATGTCATTCCTCAAATAGTTTTGAGTCATCCATCAGGACAAGCCGAGCATGACACTAACCCTACCCCTTTGTCTGAGCTGCAGGTAACGACAACGCCTCCCACCACGACACACACGCACACACATAGCTTTTCTGGTATTTAACACGTCATTCCTGAGTCTTGGGAAACCCTCCACCATCCGTATTGTCCTGTTAATCCCAGCGATGCTGAGATTAAACACCCCTGAGAGTTGCACCATCTGTTGCAGAGCTGCTTCTACTTTTTGCTGCCAAAAGTAGTAATTTACCACTTTGGCTAAACGTTTAGTTGAGCGTCGTGTTGCATCATCAGCGTCTAAGCTGGGACATATTCAGATATGTCAGAATTACAATGGGAATCACCCAGGATCAGTAATCCGTACTCGTCAGGTGACCTGATCATTGCTGTTTTCATCCTAATTCTTTAAAATTTCTGGTGATTCACGTTTCGCTCTGGTTTCTCTCACATTTATGTCCGTCTCCAACACCGCGTAACTGCTGGATTCCAGGTTTTTACGTTTCAGACTGTTCTGAAAAGGCGTCGGTCAATAGCTGTCACCTACTTCCTGTTTTCTGTCTTACTTCCTCCCGTGTGTGGACACATTTAAAGCAGTGACCAGTTTTTCCATGGAAAAGTTTTCCCTGGGGGAAGAAAATTCCATGTTAGCTGCTGTTTTTTTAAAAGACCCTGAGCGGTACCAACTTTCTGCATCACCCTGGGGAGACGGGATAAACCTTTTCTCCACACTCACTCATTCACTGTCAGGTTTTTTCTTTTTGTCTTCAGTCACACAAAGCTGAGCCGGTCCATTTGAATTCAGTCCTCGGATAGACCCAAAGTTCCCGACTGAAGGGGGAAAACTTTCTGATCACTGAAAACCTTTTTTAATATTATTATTATTACTTTTTAATCAACTTAGCTGGTGAGACAGCTGCAGCTGGAGTTATTGTTATCACTTTCTGATCGTTGTTATCCTAGCGGTATTATTACAGACGTGTCCTGAGGTAGATGAACAGGTTCCCATGGCTTTTACCCAGGATTCCCAGGGTTCTGGAACTTTATCCTTGTGTAGCCAGCCCAACCTCTTCCACAGTTCTAGGTTCTAGGTTTACTGAGAAAGGAATCTTTCAGCAAACCCATGCTCACACTTTTTTTTTATGACCATTGCTGTGTGAGCTGGAGCGTCTCCATGTGTCTGTAGCTTAGCCATCAGCCGCTGGTGTCTAAGGTTCAGGGTATGTTAGGTTAACAGCTGCTTTTAAGTTTAATCACATGTTGCATTTTAATGAAATGCCTGTAATAAACGCCCCAATGTCAACAGGTCATTGATATGATTGTGTTCTGACATAAAGGAGGCTTATCTGGTCTTTGATAGTGGCTGTCAACAGGCCCGACTGGCTTTGGCGCTGCATGATTTTAAACCAAAAGGACTGAAAAGACAAAAGAGTCCTTTGCTCAGCTTTAGGACTGAAAGAATACTTTTGTTTAGTTAATAATGTTGCTACAGTGAGATGCTTGAGAGCAGATTCTGGAGTCCTGTAGGTTGTTAAGGCGTGCTGTGACGCTTATCAGACAAAACCCACAGTAGCTCTGTGTTATCTGACTAGAGGCTTAATGACCTGAGCAGCTTTTTATGAAGTTCTGTAAGGCTTGAATTTATTACTCGCATCATTTTAAGGTGTTTAATAAAGCTACTAGTTTACTTATTACAAAACTGATAGGCTAACAGCTAGTACAAAGATAGAAATTGCGCCAGTCAACTTCTTCTTCTTTTTTTTTTGTTGCAGTTTTTTAAAAAAGTTGTGTTCTAAACCTTTACATTGTTATCTGGTAAACACATTAAATAATTCCTGTTGGACTCCACCTCTGTTATTTATGATGCTAAATAACAATTAAATGATTGTAGTTATAGAATAATGTTGCATAAACTAATAAGAAAATTAGGAGTTTTAATAGACTTTGATCTGGGCTATTCTGAGCCTAGCTGTTAGCTCATCAATCTGAACATAGGCTATTCAGGAAGCTAGTACTTTAATTACTTTATATGTTCACACCAAAACTCTTCAAATGTCCCTATAAACTGTCTTAGTTTCCTAAATTGTGTCTCATTTTTGTCCAGTTTCAAAGTGTACTGTAACTGTTGAATGATTAGAAAGTGTCTTTATTTTGTTAGCATAGCATCACATGGTGTAAACAGGGCATTTGAAGCTGTTGCAGCTACAGCTCAGAAGGTTTTCCCCTTTATTCTGTTTTAGATCCAGTCTTTAAAATGTTCTTGCAGAGAATCAGTCTGTTAATTGGTCAGAAGAGCTAGACTGCAGAACAGCCGCTCTTTTTATACTAAACTGGCTTCTATCCAGGCATTATGCTAATGTGTTTCAGTTTGAAGTTCCTAATCCTGCGTTCATTTCCTTGGAAGTTGAATTTTGGATTTGGGAATGACATCACACCTAAAGTAGCCGTGTTCCAGATGAAAGCTGTGTGATTTTGCTTTAGCAACATGAGATGATAAGAAACAATTCTCCTATTTTCCAGCTGTACCTGATATTCTGTAATTGTTCCCACTTTTATGCACTTTTGATTTAAATGTCCTTGATCTGTCTGTGTGCAGGTTATGCTGCCCAAAAGCTGTCTGAGTCCCAGTGAGAAAGAGAAGGGCTAAAGCCACACCAGTCCAAACCAGCTTCCCAGGGCCCAGACCAACAGTGACTCCACTGCGGAGCCATGAGCACCCCCGGCACGCCCACCCAGATTACAAACGCTGTTGCATCAGTCGTTCACAGTGTAAGTTTACACGGCCGCGTGTGAAGAAGCTCCGGGGGGGTCCGAGTCAGACCCGTTAGCCGTAGCCCAATAGAAAAACAAAGCAGATTAAATACAGCTCACCTGCTGCTCACTTAGCTGCTTGGGGTCTTGTTATGTATGTCGCTCCAAATGTTTCCCTAGTTTCGCTTCTGCTTTTCTGTGTGCAAGATTTATGCTGGATTTGCTTTTTTCTGCCTGCTAGCATCAAAACTGGTGTTTTTGAGATTTTTGTTTCCTTTTTTCTGCTGCAAATCTAGTCTCCAATAATCTAAATATAAAAGTTCAGATGTTCAGATGCATAAAGAGCTGCTTTTGCTGAAATGTTTTTGTAAGTCAAAGTGATAAAAATGATTGCAGAGGTGGTAAATATGAGTTACAAAGTCACGAGAGCAGCTGGTCTGCAGCCAAAGTGAACTCTAGTGAACTCCTCATGATCCAGTTTGTGCTTCAGCAAAAATCAGCTACTTATGGTCAAATCCACACCTGATACTCTCATATTGGCAGATCTCATCATCTGGTGATGGTTAGACAATCTCAGAACATCTTGTGATCTGGATTATTCCAGGAATTGGGTTGTTTTTGTAAATTATGTATTGATTTACTTGCATTTCACAACAGCTCAGACGTTCTTTTATTAAGTTATGGATTTCCCAGAAAGGCAGAACCGCGATTCTGATAGTTTGGTTTAAATGAAAGTGGGTAAAAATGCTGACGTTAAGCACAGTCAGCAGATTTTAGGGGATTCTTTTTTTGTTCACAACTCATAAAAATCCTTTCTGACTGCCTCCAGTTTGCTTTTGTTGAATTGTTGACAAAAAAATCTAAATCTGTTGTTTTATTTCCTGCAGAACCAGTTTAAGGATTTCCTGCTTTTTCACAGCTTTGGGTTTTTTCAGCTGATAAAAATGGAGCTTGAATACTTGGAGTTCTTTCCAAAAATAACTAGTTTATACGGATAATTAAAATAAAAAAACTTAGTGAAAGTTCAGATCTGATGAGACGACCTCTGTGTGACCTTCATGTATGGCTTTAAATGTTAGAAGAAGAATTTTCCATCAGCTGGAGGTTTTTATAAAAGGAAATAATTAGTAACAAACACGCGGACTGGTGTTTCTCTGAGACGGGCTGTTCCTGGGAGGAATTTTGTTTTGATAAAATGAAACATTTAATCTTTAAAGAATTAGTTCTTTTACTTGTTAAAGTTGCCTGACATGAACGCTCTCTGCTTTTCCTGCTTGGTGATAAAGACAACAGCCTATTGAGATCCTGGACCAGAATCGTAACCGCTCCTGATCAAGACGCCGCATGGAGATAAAAACGTTTGCTCCGTGACTCCGTCAGCTGTTATTGGCTGTCGTCTTGGTAGCATCTCCTCAGAGTTAATGATTATCCTTTTTAACGGTGCGTGTTTGTGTAACTGTGTGCTCAGGGAGCGTTCACATCACCCTTTTTGGATTTTAAGACATATTGAACCTCTGAATAACGTCTTCTTCCCGTTCCGTGGACCACGTGACAGTTGGCTAACTGGAATAGGAAACTTCTAGTTTTAGCGTTTAGCGGTGGAAGAACAAACTTTACAGTCTTGCATTGTGTTTTTTTGGGCTGAGGTAACACACCTGCCTGTGGGTTGATGGACTTCCTGTTTGCTTTCCAGGTGAGTTTGTTCATTTTGACTTGGGTTAACACACATCCATCATTCCAAAGCGTGCACATGTAGACTTTTCAGAGCCTAAAGGTCTCATGACTTGAGTTTTCCAGGTGAATTTCACCTCAACAGCTGGTTAATCTTTACTCTGGTTCATGTGCTGCCTTAAAGCACTTTTACTTCGTCATCCCTTTTTCCTCAGCCGTTCGAAATCCAAGGTAATAATTACTTCCTAATGCTGTTCTAATATGTCACTAGTTACAGATAGTCCCCCTTCTAGAGTTGGCAGATGGATTTCTGCACTCATCAACTCAGATCTTTCATTATATTTTAGGTTTAAAGGTGTAGAAGCAGCAATTTTATAGGTTTGACCTAAAAATAGCATGAAGTCATTATAGTAGGTCTTATTGCTGCATTATAAACGTTGGTTTTGGTTGTTTTCTAGTCCAGTTTATTATAAATATGTGATTCAATTATGTTATAGCAGAAATATGGAGAATTTTTTATCCGATGGCACCATCTAGAGGCTGACAAATGTACTGCATCTTAAGCCGTTCACACCACTTCCATATTTAGTTATTATTCTTACGTTATGTTGTTTATTCATACATATATATTGATATTTTAAAGAGACAGTGTGTAGTTTCCTGGTGATAGGGGGCAGTACATACATTTAAGGGTAGCTTTACACCACATCGCCGTGACTGTCACTAGTTGAAAAAAAACGTTACGGTAAATGTTACCTGTCGAGCAGAAAGCATGCGACCTCGGTGTGACTCCTCAGACTTTGATAGTCCTTCAGTTAATTCCGTCAAGAGAATGCGATGCTGATGCGAGTTTTCTGGCGGGATGGGTTCCGGATCTGCTCGGGGTCCTGCGCCTGCCGACGATGTCAAACTACGGCAATACCACTCAGCCAAGTATTGCATCTCTTTTTGATTCTGTTCTTTCACATAAGTTTTGGAAAGAGTTTAGCAGTTTTGTTGTTAAATTCATGTTTCTTACCGTCTAAATGTTTTCGGAAGTGGTAACATAACTTCCGTAAGTCGTATGTCCAGCCAATCAGGTAGTGTGACGTCATCGGCAGGCACAGGACCCTGAGCCCGCTCACATAGAAAGAAACATGGCGTCCAATATGGCATCCCCCAAAGATTTAGATCCGCGCCCTATGTATTTTGCATCAACTCTGCATCAGTCTAGGTACGTCCTCAAACACTCGCGCGTGCTCTGTGATTAGCGTCTGGACATAAGCAGATGTCTAACGCTATCGGCTGATGCTGAGTTAGCAAAACAGGAAAAGACATATTGCCTACATTATATTACATAATTATAGGTATTACAGTCCCGAAAGAGGTGAAAAGTCTGGATTGCTGCTTTAAGAAATGTGATTGTTGTTTAATTATTCTCCACAAAAGAGCGTTTTAGTGTAACTGCATGTCCTAAAACCTGCTAAAAGACCTGGGTTTAAAGTGAGGAGTGCATTTCTGTTACAAAAACATGACAGATATTTCATTTTAAAGCTCAGGAAATTGTTTCAAGTCTTGGAAAAATGTCTTCACTAGACTGATTTAAGTATTTAAGTGAATGTGACATGTTTCTCTGGCTTTGATGAATGGAAGTAACTCATGAGTTCATCTAACTTTAGCTGCTATAATTTATAAAAATCAGTTTAATAAGTGATGCAACCAGGAGGTCATGAATTATGTGTTCTTGCGTAAGATAAATGTAAAGATCGCCTGAAGTTAAAAATAGGTTACTGCTGGTTTTCCTTGCAGCATCATGTTCAGACATGCAGAGACTCATCAGCCTCATGGATGTCAACTATAAGCTCCTCTCAGCCAGTCAGCACTCACTTCCCTTTAAATGCTGACTCAGTGGGATTTGAGACCAATGATGATGCAGCTAAGCTGCTGCTGCTTCACTTGATCCATTCTTTAGGTGATGCATGAACGTTTCCTACAAATCAGAGATAAAATAAACTTTTGCTTTGGTGAGTTAGAAGTTTTTTGTGCATAAATAAGTTCTATCTGTCCCCTACTAAAGAACACTCCTCCTGAACTTCCTGAAGAATGAATTAAATCATTTTCACTTTCATAACTTTTCCTTTAGATTTCTGTTGATCAGTAACTGGACACACGAGTCTGAGATGATGTTAGAGATTACAGCTGTTCTCCTCCCTGCTGCTCTCTGCTGTTAAAGGGTAAAGACTTCATTTCTGCTTTAATTGTCAACAGAGACCCAGAAGAACATCTTTATGATCTGGTCGGTTCTGTTTTGACTTTTCCCCCCAGAGCTTGTTTTTGTTCTCACCTCCTCGACGATCCTCACGCGCCTCTACGCTCTACAAAACACACGTCGTATATAAATGAGGGCTCTGCTTGGCAGCGGTCCGAGCGTTTCACACATCCCGTGTAAGATTTTAGACGTGGATGCAAACTTTTCATAACACTTCCTTACAGTATTTTGTATATGTTTCAAATCTTGTTTGATTTTGTTGCCGTTTTGCACAGTTAAGATCATTTCCGGTCATATTTAGACAGTAAATAGGTTAATACTCCACATCTTTCACAAATAATTAGGATTTTCTTTTAATGAAATATCGCTTTTTTACCTAATTTTTAAATTTATTTCTTATTTTAAATATTTTTTTGTACCGGGCTATTTACGTTTTTATTTTGTGTGTGTTTTTTATGATTGTGTGTTTTTTTTTCAGGCAAGGATCTATTCAAGTTTCTTTGCATTTCAGTATATTTGTGCCTATTTGGAACTCAAAATGAATGAACTTTGCTAAATAATCACAGTGATCTTTTCTTTAATGTTTCTGGATCAAAAACTTTGAAAAAGTCATTTTTGAGCGTCTCAGTTTTGCAACAAAGTGAAAGTTTTTGTGAGAATTTCCTAAAAGTAACAAACCAGCTTATTGAAAACTCAAAGGTCTGACATTTGATTCAGTGTTCCAATTTCCAACTTTTGAGGGACATTGAAAGCAACATCTTAGTAAATATCGTAAAGTAGCAGTTTTTCAAACAAAACTGTGCAAATTGAATCCTGACGATACGGTTTTCAGCATTCAAGATAAGGTTTTGGTTCTATTGGATTCAGAATAGTTCTGATCATGTCAAACATTCATCTGTTTTGGTGTTTCAGGTCTCCAGAAGCTTTGAAATAGCTCTGAAATATTCTGTTTACTCGCTGTTTGGAGTTAAATAATGCATAAAAGAGAGTTTGAATCAGCATTCTAATGTTTATCTAAGCTGTACAGATTTTTGCTGCTCAGAATCTTGGGTCTTCTACGCTCTGTCCTGCACGACTGATCTCTGGAGGCCAGAGCTGAGTTTTTGTCCTGCAGGAACGAGATAATTTCTGATAGAGTTGATGGTTTTAATGTTGATTACACAGGAAGTGTTAAAACATGGCGTGGAGTACTCAGAACTGGTTAGCATCATCCGTTTCAGCTGCTCTCATTTCTTGGTCTTGAAATTTCGATGTTTAACTATTTATAGATCATTTCTGCTCTCTAAGTGGGTTTGAGTTAAACTAAACTTAATCAGCTGCAGGTGGACACGGGTAATCTCATCACTGCAGCACAGATTAAAACACAACATATGTCCGACACGTTGGACATCCTGAGAACGTCTTCTCTCAGCATCAGATGACTCGTGACACCCACCCCGGGGGTTTTGCCTCAGGGAGGCTTCACTGCAGGTTCCCTGCACACCTGCACGGTAGCCATGGCAACATTTGCGTCTGCACCACGATCCTGTTGTCCAGAATAGATCCATCCTCTACACAACCTCCTGCTGAGAGAGCAGAGCGGGAGAAAGACATGGATCAGAAAGCGGATCTCTTATCTCACATGTGATCCAGGTCACGCCGCAGCGAGGAGAAAAAGCACAACTGATTGATGTGTTAGACGATTGTTTCCAGTTTGACAGTGCATGCATGTGAGAATAGGTCATATGATGTCAGGTTGGTTGTGACACGTTATGACCAGAGCGCCCCCTGGTGTTGGAGTTCAAGCTGAAGAAGTCATTCAGAATTTTTTTGTCCCTCTTTTGTCCAGTGTCCTCATGAATGGGTCAAAGCATCGTCTTGTTTTAGTAATGAGCTTTTTCTGTTCTGCATCTGCAGCCCGAGTCTCCCGCTGCTTCGCCGCACCACGGCTCCCCGCGCCCACGAGAGGAAGACGATGGCGACCTGAATAAAGCTTTGGGCGTTCAGCGCTTCCAGCAGATCCTCCACCCCGCTGCTTCCATACCTGATGAGCAGCACCACTCCTACCATGAGGAGGACATTGAGTGTAAGCACCAACAGGGTTTCCCTCCATAAGGGCTCCTGGCTCTACCTTACTCATGTGCTTTGATGTGTTTTTCTAGACCACCGTCACTCCTCTCGGCACACCCACCGGCCTCTTTCCAAACTACCCGCTGAGGGACGACGGAAGAAGAGCAGCAAGAAAAGGAAGAAAGACAAAGATCACAAAAGCAGCCGCGCTCCCAGCAGCGGCCCGATAGAGGAGGGAGAATATGAAGAGGAAGAGGAGGATGAAGGGGCAGAAGGAACGCTGGCGTCATCAGAGTCAGCCAAAGTCAAAGACGTGGAGGTAGTTCTGGAGACACAAATCTAACTATGTCCTATATTAATCCTGCTGCTCTCAAACTCCAGCTGGACAACGCTAAATATTTTATTACAACTTGACTCATTTATCAGTCGATAATATCATGGTAGTTTTATGATACTTAGCTAAACGAGGCTGAATTTAGCCTGTTATTTTTGCTGTCGGGTGATCCACAGAAACACAAAACCAGATTTATTAGACGTGTAAATGAACAAGCTCCATTTTCCTGTCAAAAAGAAAATCAGCCTGTTCAGGTCGTCCCGTTTCCTGTTCTAATCTGTCCTCCTTCTCAGTTCTTCCTGTCAGATGACGACCAAGTGTCCAGACGTGGGAAAGAGATCCCATATTTGTCCCGAGAGCTGAGCATCGTTCCTCATGCTGCTTTGAGAACAGAAACTGAGGACGCATCTTCCTCTGAGTGAGTGGATCTTCCCTTAAATGTTGACAGAGTTTTATTGTGACGAGTAGAACCGGCTCGGCTTCATGCTTGTTCAGACTGCGCGGCGCAGGCTGTACGTTACCATGTCTCAGGCATCCAGGCAGCCTGCTGCGTCTGATCTGACGGTCCGGACTAATCCCGTCCTCAGAGATCCATAATTCACCTGTCGCTATAGGCGACCGGCTCCTCCTCATGACTCTGACTTTTCCACTTGACAAAGCTTTAATCTGAGCTGCATCAACGTCTTGAGTGTCTCTTTAGACTGGAGGGTTTTGTTTTGATCCGTATGTGAGGGACAAAGTAGATCCTGGGAAGTGTTTTTTGTTCATTTTTAAATTTATTTTGCAGTAAACCCGACTCACCCAGCACTCCCAGTCCGGTCCCCCTGTCGCCTTCGACTGAACACCCACCCCTGACCCGGGTGTCCTCCGCCAGCCGCAGTTACGACCTGCAGGAGCGCCGTCGCACGGGCAACATGACGGGCGCCGAGCAAGCCAAGTACCAACAAATCCCCACGGACGAGAGCGAAGCTCTGACGCTGGCCTCCGCAGACCTGGACGGCATCAAGAGTGAGTAACAACAGCCCGCCATGTGAAGCGTTTGTGTTTCACCGTTTCCTGAAGAGATCAGATCTCAGACCAAGTTATGGTGCTGTGTGTGGATATCATGGCATTTGGAACAATTTGTATGTAAATATTTGGGATTTTTAGCTATTTTTGTTTTTTTATTCCATTAAATGTCAGTCAGGGTTACATTAGGGCAGAGGGGGTGTTTATAGCTGTTCTTTTTTACTAATAATTTATACCAATATTAAAAACATTTGTTCATGTGGACACCAACAAACCTGACTTTGTTCCCTTGCTAGTCCTCTGTTTGGGCCTCCCTGTGCTGATGGTACCGGCCCCCAGCCCAGCGTGGGCCTGTGTTCAGGAGCCAAGGTGATTTACGTCAACACGCCGACCTCTCAGCGAAGAGCGGCGACTTATTACAAGTGTTTGTTATTAAATTAGGCGTCAGCTGAGGCTCCTGGACTTGATCCAACATGGTGGCTGGTTTCTGATCTGATTGTTGAGGAGAAACAGGAGGGAACCTTAAGGCCAAATGAAGGCATATATGCTGAAGTGTGTGAGCAGCTTCATCATCATCACCATCCTTTATCTGCTTCATTCCACCTTAAATCATCCTGGGAACCAGTCTGTCACTCTGGCTGCTGCTGAACCAGGAATTATTCAGTCATGGTCTCTTAGCTTTGGCTCATCCTGGGTGGATTATCACCTCTGATGCGGGTCGAGGAACATCATCCATGTCCAGTTTGTCGAGAAGTGACTGGAGTCTGCTCTAACCTGAAGATGGTGGAAGTGATTCGGGGGTGAAAGCAGAAGCACTGTTAGGTTCTCCTGAGCCTCTTAGCTTTTCCCAAACACACAAAGACATTTTCTACAGAAACAATCCTTTTTTTTACTTTTTCCTCATTTATTTTCTGCCCCTGACGAGTCGGAGGCATCAGCAGATATTTGCTCTGATCTTTGAACTGGTGACTGAACAGTTTCTGCTCAGTCTTGGTCTGTCTGCATCTTTTTAATGGCTGCCAGCATGAGTAACTGGAGTCCCGGCTGGGGACCCCAGGGACAAAAAGGCTGAGGCCTCAGTTAAGGTGGACAAAGTTCTCTGCTCCAGAAGGATCAAATCGGACAGTTTTAGGGGACGATGTCAACAGAATCATGAGTTATACGAGCTGTAATTGTCCTCTCATTTTGTCCTCAGGTCACCGTTTTGAGGATGTTCCTGGCGTGCGTAGACACCTGGTCAGGAAGAGCACCAAAGGACAGAAGGTGCACATCGGCAAAGATCACAAAGAGCCGACAACTCGCAGTCGGAAGCAGGACCGAACCCCGCATGAGGTGAGAGGTCACGACATTCACATTAAAACAGGTTCAACTGGGATGATTTATCCTCATCAGGGCTTCATTCTTTAGTTTGTCTTTCATTATGGTCTAAATAAAACAATAATATTATAGTAAAAACCAATATTTAAACAAGCATTTTGTAAGTAGCCTTTTAATAAAACATAGCAATGATTTATAAATAAAATTCACTGGTTTTAGAGATTATCTCCAGTTTGGAAAAATTTGAATATTTTTTTGAAAATTAAAATTTTTTATAAAAATTTTTGTGATTTATTTATTTATTTATTTATTTTTTACTTTTGAAGACTTTTTATTGAAATATTAGTTATAAGATAAAAAGTTGAAATCTGCAGCACTTTATTTGTTTTTAATCATTATTTAACCCATAAATTATAAACAAATAAGATCCTTGAATGACCAAAAAGTCTCACTTAATCCAATATAAATACCTTCATCTATATTTAAATGAATAAAAATATGATTATTACATTTCCTAATACTTGTGGTTTATCAGTTTTATACAGATGTTTTCCTCTTTTTCTAAATATTTACCCCAAAAATATCATTTGAAAGTTGTGACTGTAAACATTCTGTAAAAGTTGTGCAAAAATAAATAAAATGATTCTTTTATTAAAAAAACATTTGAATTATTTGAATTTAAAACCCGTGAGGTTTTTTCCTGCTTCAGGTTTTTGCCTCTAAAGTAAATATAAGTTGTAGTAAATGTTTCCTCGTCGCCCCGTGTCGGTTTGTTTTCGCTCGCTCTCGTGTCGATGCGACGGGGAAGAAAAGAGTCGATTAAAAATGAATGAATGAGTTCTTTCCTTTCACACGCCGAAAGGAAAGAGAGGGGAGAGAAGCTGGTGGGTAACCAGACACGGGCCGCTCCTGAGGAAAAAAGAAGGGAGCCATGTTTTATTAACGCGCGTACACACACTCACACACACGCACACACACGCATTCTCATACACAGCTCAGAACCTCTAGCAACTCTAGTAGACAACAGGTTCCTGTTAGGTGTGGGTGCGCGTGTGTGTGTGTGTGTGCGTGTGCGGGTGTGTGTGTGTGATGAGGGAGTAGGATCTAGTTATGTGGGTGTTTGAGCGCTCTTCTGCACCGTTTGGCTCCTGCAGTCGTTACCGGTGGTTCTCTACCGCTCTCCCTCACGGCCAGAAGGCGTCCTGCTGGAGTCGGCTCTAATGGCTCGGTACCAGAAGGTGAGGCTGAGCGTCCGGCCCGAGTCAGGAGTCAGGTTTGACCCGTGTGAGAGTGATTTCACAAGCATGAGTGGCACGAGGAGGCATGGTGTTGGATTAACCTCCATTTAACAAACGCTGAGAGACACAGAGACTTTATAACCGCTTATTGTTTTAATTCTGTTCACAAACACAAAGTTTCAAATGGTTACCATGGCCACCAGCAAGTTTAACACGATTTAAAACAGCTAAACCGAGCCGGAGTTGCAGATTTAAAGTCATTATTAATGAGCGAGTAATAAACGATGCTTCCGTTAGAGTCTAAACGGCTTGCTTGGTTTGTTTTTTTTCCGTTGGTTTGATCTCAGAGTCCTCGGCTAACTCCCAGATCCAGTCTGAGTGTTTCTGTGTCATCTCATCTGTTCATGTCCTCCAGGTGTTCGTGGAGCTGAACGAGCTGACCATCGACAAGAACCAGGAGATGCAGTGGAAGGAGACGGCTCGTTGGATCAAGTTTGAGGAAGACGTGGAGGAGGAGACGGACCGCTGGGGGAAGCCTCACGTGGCTTCCTTGTCTTTCCGCAGCCTGCTGGAGCTCAGACGGACCATCTCCCACGGTGAAGCAGCTGCTAACTACACCATCGGAGTCCTTTATGTGGTCCGTAACTGACCGAGCCCTGCGTGTGTTTATAGGAGCGGTTCTGCTGGATTTGGACCAGAAGACCCTGCCTGGGATTGCCCACCAGGTGGTGGAGCAGATGATCATTTCTGACCAGATCAAAGCCGAGGACCGATCCAACGTCCTGAGAGCTCTGCTGCTTAAACATAGGTGAGCCAAACCTCAGGCTTCTAAAGCCGTGGTGGACGTCCCAAAAACGTTAAATAATAATAAATTAAACTATTGCTTCCTCTCCTCCTCCGACCTCCCAAAGTCACCCGAGCGATGAGAAGGAGCACACCAGCCATTTCCCCAGAAACATCTCAGCAGCCAGCCTGGGCAGCCTGATGGCGTACCACCATAACGTGAACCACAACCACCAGCTGGAGCCATCGGTGACCGACCCCCTCATGGGCACCATCAACTCCACGGTGGACAACGACACGCGGATCGATATGGAGAAGAACGAGCTGCAGGTGCGTCTGATTTTAAAAAGTTCACCAAAGTTCACCCTGACGGGTTTTCTTCACGACTCTGGTTGTTTCCTGTATGAGCAGAGGGAGCCGAGCCTGGGGTCCGGCATGCACCGGTCCAAGTCCAAACATGAGCTGAAGCTGCTGGAGAAGATCCCAGAGAATGCCGAGGCCACCGTGGTCCTTGTTGGTGAGTCGGCATAAACCTGGATTGTCTTTTATATCCTGATCTTTTTTAACGATGGTGATCTTCCAGGTTGTGTGGACTTCCTGGAGCAGTCCACCATGGCATTTGTGAGGCTGCAGGAGGCGGTGGAGTTGGAGTCGGTTCTGGAAGTGCCCGTTCCCGTCAGGTTCCTCTTTGTTCTACTGGGACCTCCAACCACCAGCATGGACTACCACCAGATTGGACGTTCCATCTCTACTCTCATGTCTGACAAGGTAAACGAAGCAGAAACACGCCTGAATCAGCAGGTCTAGAGAGAACGTGAAGGAGATATTTTTAACTCCACTTTTGCCGACCAGCAATTTCACGAGGCGGCGTACCTGGCAGACGACCGGCACGACCTGCTGAACGCCATCAACAGCTTCCTGGACTGCAGCATCGTGCTGCCGCCTTCAGAGATGGGAGACGACGAGCTTCTGCGCTCCGTGGCTCGCTTTCAGAGGGAGATGCTGCGCAAGAGGGAGGAGCAGGAGGTCAAGCTGCTCAAAGAGCCGAAAAGCCTCGAAGATAAAGGTTTGATCCTTGTTTTTGTTTTAAATTCACATTTTCACGACTCCAGATAACCGTATCGGTCTTTCCGCCACCCAGAGGCTCTTTTAATGCCTTCGAAGAAATCCGACGACCCGCTGGAGCGCACAGGGCGCCTCTTCGGTGGGCTGATTAGAGACATGCAACGCCGCTACCCCAAATATTTAAGTGACTTCAGAGACGCGTTGAGCAGCCAGTGCATGGCTGCGGTGATCTTCATCTACTTTGCTGCTCTCTCTCCTGCCATAACCTTTGGAGGTCTGCTAGGTGAGCTTGTGTGGGAGGTTTCCTGATTTAATGATCCCGCTGATGATCTGTTGGTGTTAACGAGCTGTTGTCCACCAGGAGAGAAGACGGACGGTCTGATCGGAGTTTCTGAGCTCATCGTGTCCACGGCGTTTCAGGGCATCGTCTTCTGTTTACTCGGGGCTCAGCCGCTGCTGGTCGTGGGCTTTTCTGGACCCCTGCTGGTTTTTGAAGAAGCATTTTTCAGTGTAAATAAAAATGGAAAAATAGGTTTTCTTCTTCTAAAATTCTGGATTTCCAACATTTTAGTGATAATTCTTTCTGTGTGTGTCACAGTTCTGCAAAGCCAACGGGATCGAGTACCTGACGGGCCGCGTCTGGATCGGCTTCTGGCTCATCGTCATCGTGATGGTCACAGTGGCCTTCGAAGGCAGCTTCCTGGTGCGCTTCGTCTCCCTCTTCACCCAGGAGATCTTCTCCTTCCTCATCTCTCTCATCTTCATCTGTGAGACCTTCATCAAGCTCTACAAGGCACGTGAATCATGCTTTTGTTGGCGTGCTGCAGGTTTATGTACCCAAAATCTTTTCTGATTGATTGAAACATAAAAAGAGTGAGTTGAGTTTTCATCCTGATCTTGTAAGATTTAGTTACTTTTAGGATTTTTTAATCCAGATGTTCCGGTTCTGTTCTCTAAACGTTCTGCTTTATTTTGTGTGTAGATATTCAAGGAGCACCCACTGAAGCGCTGCTCCCTCAGCAACAGCACACAAAACGGCTCCTTAGCAGAAAACATCTCCTTGGCTCTGACCAATAGCACCCAGCCCGTCTCAGTCAGCGGAGAACCCAACACGGCGCTGCTGTCTCTGGTTCTGATGGCGGGAACGTTCTTCATTGCTTTCTACCTGCGCAAGGTCAAGAACAGCGCCTTTTTCCCCGGAAGGGTAAGAGAATCAAATCTGCTAACCAAAGCCTGAGCTGAGTTTGGTCAGCGGTCCAAACCGAACCATGTCTGGTCGTCTAGTTCCGCAGGATGATCGGAGACTTCGGGGTTCCTATCGCCATCCTGATCATGGTTCTGGTGGATTACAGCATAGAAGACACGTACACACAGGTGAGTTTCTGTGGATGTTTGGTTGTGATTTAAACGTCAGCCGTGCTGAGCACCATCTTTGTTCTCCGAGCAGAAACTGAGTGTTCCTAAAGGATTCTCTGTGACGAGTACCGATAAACGCGGCTGGGTCATCAGCCCTCTGGGATCGGACGGACTCTTCCCCATCTGGATGATGTTCGCCTGCTGTTTGCCGGCGCTGCTGGTTTTCATCCTCATCTTCATGGAGACTCAGATCACAACGTGAGTCACAACAGCTTTGTGTTTGTGTTGTCTGTTTTACCGCCGTACATGTTTCTGATCCACTCAATAGAGACTAGTTAGTCTCCATAGAAACGATGGTGATGCTTTTTTATGTGCTCAAATTCTTAAAAATAAAGTTGAGCCCTCCCCAGAAACAAACACACGGGCTGAAAAACATTTAAGAGTGTATTTATCATACTACAACAATACATTCTACAAAAGAATAAGTCTGAATGATGAAGTTTTACCTCATGGCATTAGAGCCACACAGGAACCCACCACCTTCCTCTGCTGGTGATCTTGCATCACTACAGGATCAAACTCTAAAAGGCTGAAGATGACTTACCTGGAACAGCAGGTTAAAACTCAACCACAGGATATTTAAGATGCTAAATTCATCGGTGTCAGTGTTTAAGAGGTTTACAGAATGTATAAAAAGCTAAAATAATTGTATTCAGCTATTGTTCACATTTGTTTTGGTTCTTTGTTTTTATTCGAGCTGAAATTCAGATAAATAAATGGAAAAAATGATTAAAGATGGTAAAAAGTCAAAGCTAAACAAATCTTCCCCCCAACTCTATCAACAAAATTCATGAAGATGTCCTGGATCTGCCCTCTCTTTGACCGTCTGCAGCCTCATCGTCAGTAAGAAGGAGCGGATGCTGGTGAAGGGTTCTGGGTTCCACCTGGACCTCCTCCTGATCGTGGTTCTGGGCGGCTGCTCGGCTCTGTTTGGCCTGCCGTGGTTGGCGGCCGCCACCGTTCGCTCGGTGACCCACGTCAACGCCCTCACCGTGATGAGTAAAGCCGTCGCCCCCGGAGACAAGCCTCGCATCCAGGAGGTGAAGGAGCAGAGGGTGACGGGGCTGCTGGTGGCTGTCATGGTTGGTGAGTATCAGACGGCGGGACGTCTCCTCCTCCCTGTGAGTCCTAATAAAACCGTATAATAATTAGTTCTGTTTTAATTCTGTCCAGGTTTGTCCATCGTGATCGGTGACCTGCTGCGTCAGATCCCTCTGGCCGTTCTGTTTGGGATTTTCCTCTACATGGGGGTGATGTCGCTCAACGGCATCCAGCTAACAGAGAGGATGAAGCTCCTCCTCATGCCGCCAAAGTACCACCCTGACCACAACTATGTTCGCAAGGTGATTTTGATCGTTTTTGCCTTTAAAGCCATACTATGCAACTTTTTCATATTTTTAAATCATGTTCTTGAGCCAGTATGTGCTAAAATGAATGAAATGTTACTCAGACCCCCACTGCCCTCTGTGACCAGAATACCGCACTTGCAACTTCAGAGTGGCGGTCTGGTCTGTTGGACTTTTAAAAAAAAGTTGCTGACATGCCTGGCGCTGCAGTCTGCTTCCAGCATGTTTCCTGCATGTTTTAGATCATGAACACAGCTGATTTGTTTGATTTAGTGATGAACCGCTCCTGTAGACACTAATGAAGGCTGAGGAGACATTTCAGCAGTTAGATTAAGGTGTTAAAAAGACGAACGCACAGCTAGGAGATAAGTTTCACTTTTGGTTCTACTAAATGGACACTAGGGGGTGCTAAAAGCAAGCCAAAACTGCTAAGTGTGCCTTTAAAACCAAAATAAATGATAAAAATGCATCAGAGGGACGAATTGTGTTATTTTTCACATATCCGTGTTCTGCAGGTCCGTACGTGGCGCATGCATCTCTTCACCTGCATCCAGCTGGTGTGTTTGGCTGTCCTGTGGGCCGTGATGTCCACCCAGGCGTCCCTGGCTTTCCCCTTTGTCCTCATCCTCACCGTGCCAGTCAAGATGTTTGTGCTGAGTCGCATCTTCAACCCCAGAGAGGTGGCATGTGTGAGTTTAACATCTGAAACAGAAACTCACTGCTCCATCTGCTGTTTGGAGATAAATCAGATTTTTAAAAATATGTTCTGTCTCCTAGCTGGACGGAGACGATGCAGAACCAAAGTTCGACGAGCGCGAGTGTCACGACGAGTACTCAGAGATGCACATGCCCGTCTGACCAAACCTGTCATGTGACCACCTCTCCGCCGACGCCTCTAAAACCTTTCTGGAACGGTCAGAGTGGTTTTCCTGCTGCTTCACAGCAGTTCTTGTAGCTCATCAGAACAAAGTCAAGAGATTAGTGTTTTTATTTTTAAACATTCATTTCAGGGGACAAGAGATTCCAAATGTAAAGACGTGATCTCGAGTTTTAAACCAACACCGTAGCAGTCGACAGGTTTGCAAAACAAAAGAAATTTTAGCCCTGAAAGTTTTGCTATGATTCACATTGAATATGTGGAGGATTTATAGGATTCATTCCTTCATATTAACGTGCTGAGTTAGCGCTAGTCTAGTCTGTTTTTAAGTTCACTAAGCGCCTTAAGAAGGAAACCAGATGTACGGAGCTGTGTGTTTGTTTTGTTTTTTCTTGTTCTGTCTTATTTTAGACAGCTAATCACTTTAAAAACAAAGCTTGTAGCACTTTTAAGAGAAAACAAACCAAATCCGAACAATGACTGTATATTGTATAATTATTTTAGCATTTTAAAATTCCTGTAAACCTCTTAAACATCGATGTGGATGTATTTAGCTTCCTAAATGTCCTGTGATTGAGTTTAACCTGCTGTTTTTTAATCTTTTAAGTGTTTTGGGATCAGTTTAAATTATCTTCAGCCTTTCATTTTAGAGTTTGTGCCTGCAGTGATGCAAGATCACCAGCAGAGGGAGACCTTGGGTTACTGTTTTGATTGTGCACCAAAAAAAGTAAAAACACAAATTTATTGTTACACTAATGCCATGAAATATGTATTTTTCATCAATAGGGCTGATTTTAAAGTAGGAAATGTCACTTCTGCATGAGGGAACACTCTTACACACGTTTAGGGCCGTCCTGATGTAGTGTTTGTTTCTGCAGAGCGCTCTCATTTATTCATTCCTCTAAGTGCCAAAATATCTGTTGTGATGAGAACAATAAGCTGCAGTTCAGTCAGTGAAGCGTAACATATTAACATATTTTTGTAGAAAAACATTCCATTTTTAAAACCTTCCAACCAAATCTCCACCCAGACTGTGCTGACAATCTCATTCATTCGAGCTTTTTGTGTGTTTGTTTATTTTTAGTTTCTCGTCATGTTGCGTCAGAGCAACATGGATCGGTTAAGCTTTGACTGTGTCAAATATCTGTTACACTCACCTAGATATATCTCAGACACTATGATCCTCTCTGAGCTGTCCCGTCGCTGCCTGACTGAAAATCTGATCTTGTGCCTTTTTAGGGTCAAAGTTGCACAAAATCTCAAGTGCCTGTTAGAGGTAAGGGGGTTCAGCTGCTTGTGTGGTGTGTTTGTTAGGATGTTACAGTGTGTAGCGCTCAAATCAAACATCTGATTTATTTATCTGTTCTCGCATTGCAGCGTGTTTAAAGTTGATCTTAGATTTGTGGTTGTTTTACGCACGTTTGACTGAGCTGTACTCGTAAATGAGGAGAGTTGTTGAATTGGACGGTCTCTGTTTCTGATTATTCTGCCTGTTTATCTCAGACAACAACATGTAGGTTTATTTGAAAAAGAAAGAAAACAACATGTAGTCCAAGAGGCTGTTTCTGATGTTCCCTTGTGCATCAATGTTTCAGATGTTGGTGACAATTAAAACTTATTTTCTATTGATCTGCTCCGTCCTGTTGTTTTTCACGGTTAACTAAAACATCTGTTGCAAACACGTTTAAAATGATTTGTACGTTCTTTTCGGGGTATAAATATTATTTTGTAGGATTTGTAATATATTGCATTTACATTTTTTAGAAGATTTTGGGAGTTTTGACACATTTCTGTTTACAGACCATAAAACATAAAATTAAGACCTTTTCTCACGTTTCAAAAGTGCTAAAGTAAAGAATAAATCAGTGCATACAAGAAGATTTTATACATGAACTGAAGATTATTTTTTTCCTCAATCATTAGAAATGATTGTAAAGCTTTTGTTTCTCTTGAATTAGTGTAACCCTAAAAATAAAATATCCTAAACATAAAAAAAGAAATCTGCTGTGGTTTAAAAAGTAAATATATGCTGTTAACTTTAAATAAAAAATGTACAATGAATGTTTTTTAATTGTAAATAAATAAAAACCAGGTGTCCCTGAAGAATATAAAAATAATAATGCCCTCTTATATGGACAAGGGGTCTCAGCTGGTTAAATTATAGACAATTATTAATGCATTTTAGGGGCTTTAGGTTAGTTTAGCTAAAATATTTAAGTATAAATACAAAAAAATTGAATAGATGCTGTGAAACATAAATCTGTAAAAGAATAAAAGGTAAATCAGGAAATTGTAAATCCATAAATGAAAAATAAACCCGGGTATTCACCTCCTGAACTGATCTTACCTTTATTCTCATTTGTGATGTCACAAGAGGGGAAATTAGAATAGAACCAACACTCATGGTCAAGAGAGAGCTGCTGCTGGAGAAGCAGCGGCTCTACTCCGAGTCCCTCCCAGATATCAGAGCTTCTCAGCTTATAGCAGCCTAAGTGGGGTATGGGTGGGCGTGGCCAGCTTGTTTTTTGAAAGTGACAGAGCCCTGAAACGGCTCATTCTGGAAGGTTCTGAAACTGTCAAGAATTAAACAGCTGAGATTGCTTCATGTGAGAGGGATTTAGTGCAAAGACCTTCATAAACATGTTTGGTATCGACCATAGGACTATTATAACTTACAGAGGACTTCAAATGTAAACCAACATTTTTCTTGTTGTTGAATAAAGACAGCATGGGTGGTCAAAAGCAGCATGCCAAAAAGTCAAAGCTGTGTGTGACCTACTTTTTATGTATGTATGGTGAGAGAATAACCTCTGATCTGAGAAATCCTTCCTTCTCCAGTGTCTGAGGCCTTCTGGGGAAACCAACCAATCAGCAAGCAGCTCATTATCGTAATCATGTCCTGGCCGAGTGGGAGGGGCTAACAGCTCTTTTCACAGCAAGGCTGGTTTAGGGGTTTTAGAATGGCCTGTATCAGGGCTCCTGGGACAGATGAAAGCCAAAAGAACATTTCTCATGATTTTTAGAGGCTCAAAGCTGTTTTAGATAGTTGATTACCTGCATTCTAGGACCTCTTTAAGAATAAAAATCATAATATCTCCCCTTTAAATAAATTAATGAGCTGCTAACAAACCGACAGGAACATTTTGTGTCTTTAACAAAACGTGAAAAACTTCCATGTTGTTGGGAAACTGATAAGCCTGAGATTTCTGGATCAGTTCTGAGACGTGATCAAACTTGTAAGCATCAGTTTTCTCCCATTAAAAAGAAGGGCTGGGTCTGTTTCTGCACAGGAAGTCGACGGAAAGAGGATCATTCCTGCTTCTCTCACAGTTAGAGACAAACACAACGATGGCTGCTGTGCTGCTGTGGCTCTTCAGCCTCGGAGCTTTGCTTTATTCTTCTGGAGCTCAGAAAAATTATGACGATCTGCCTGAAACCTACAGGAAGGGGGTTGATTTGGCCCTGACGATGGTCAACTCCCTCTCTGGCGTTCAGCATCACTTTCTCTTCTTCAAAAGTGTTGAGAAATCAGCGACCGAGGTATAGTCCTGCATGTGAGCATGTATTTGAATTTATCAAGTGTTTGTGACCTTTTCAAGGTTATTATGAGAAAAAAAAATCCTAAAATAAAGCAGTCAATCTACATAAAGTGGTTGCTTAAAGTGAATAAAAGTCTTTTTGTTCCTACTCAGCCTGGTTTTGGTGTGAGCTACATCCTCCACCACTTTCTCCTGAGAGCTACCAGGTGCCAGAAAGGAACCGTGGAGTCTGCAGGATGCCAGTTCAGAGACGACAGAGTGAGTTTCATCTGATTGACTGAGCTGTGGAATGTGAGGCTGCTCCAACATGTCTGAGTTGGTTTGTTCATGTGCTTTCCCTCAGCCTCCGATCGACTGCACAGTCTGTTACAAAACATACCGAGGAGAGATTGAGCCACAGCCCAAGCCGTACATTCACTGCATCCAGAAACCAGCCCTCACAGCGGTTTGTACCAGAAACTGTGAATCCACACAGCATTATGGGAGATTTTTCCTTCTGTGTTGACATGTTTCTGCTTTGCAGGGGATGGTGAACACCAGGAAAATGCAATGCAATGCTGTGGGATGCAACAGTGGGTCCATAACGCTTCTGTCATCAGCGAGAGAGCAACCTTAAATATGTTTACAGTTTTGCAAACTTCTAGATTATTTACCAGCTTGTCCTGTTTAATCCACAATATCTTGAATAGTTGAATAAAATGATGATACAGCTAATGATTGTATACAGATAATTAACTTGTTATGAGCTTTTGTTTTCATACTTGCTTGTTATATTTGTAAAATGTTTTTTAAGCATCTTTTCCTTATTAAAAACGTATCAGCAGCATGCAATGTATGATTTGCATTCATTTTACTGCTGATGTGCAACATTAATGTTTAAACTGAAAAATATCCCAATTTTTTTAAGTTACCTGTAAGTTTCCCTCCAGCACATAAACACAAGCTTTTGCTAAAACCTGTATGACATTTTTGCATCAGTATAAAACAAAAAGCTTCAGAATTGCTCCAGCTGTTGGATCAATGTTCCTGCTCACATATGGTAGTAATCAGGTGTGGGCACATCTGTAGCATTGTGAGAAGACTTAACGAATGGTCTGGTGTCAAGAACTTCTGTAAAGAAGCCACTGTGGCTTCTCAGCCAAGGGAAAGGACTTCCTCAATGTTTAGCCTCAGAACACATCAACAAAAAAGTAATGGTAACTAAACATCATCCCAGAGGAACTCCTTCCAGCTATTGACTCTCAGGCTTAATGCAGCTGTCAAAAAAGTCTTCCAAAATTATGAAACGCTTATAATTATGTTTAAAGGTACTCTAAGTAACTTTGTCATGTTTTAAAAATCATATTCTTGAGCCAGTAGGTGCTAAAATGATCCTTTAACGGGTAAATGAAAAGTATCTCAGCTCCCTCAGCACCTTGTGGACAGAATACTGCGTTTGCAACTCGAGCCTCCCCTGACCGGCGACCTGAAGTCCTGCAAAGACATGCATCTCGCAAGAAGCAGTGACACTTTCCAGCAATCCATACTTACACTTTAGAACCAGCTGTCAAGTCTCCCGTTTTGGCCGGGAAACTTCCATATTTTACCCGTTTTCCACCGTCTTCGTATTTCTCCAGAAATTTTCTGTATTATGTTCATTAAAAAAAATTCTGCCCCTGCTCACTCGCTCTCACAAAGACTGGAGCTTAAGAATGTGGTCAGCTGGTTTGATGGCTCACACAGCAAGGGGGAGGGGAAAACAGTGTGCCTCAATGACCCATAGCTCATTTCAGGTCTTCCTAGCCTGTAGCTGTAGCTATGTTGTAGCTCATCACCACCAGTGTGTGAATGTGTGTGTGTCTGTGACCTTGGGGGGTTGTAGAACCCTAAAAGGCGCTATATAAATAACATTTAGGAGAAGCTGAAACGTTTGGTCTGACCTGTACACAGCTGATTGATTGGTTATCTGTCTTTTACGTAAATAAGTGTGTAAATAAGCCTCCTTAGACCTCCTCCAAACACTGATAAGCACAGACTTTCCCAGTTTCCCATAAGTGACCTATTTCTTGTAAATGGAACGACAGCCAAAAAAGAGGCTTCATTTGGCAGCAAATCACATCTGTCGTTCCTGTTTTTACTTGGCTGCTTTTCCCAGCATGTTGACGTTTCCAGGACTGGGATTACGCAGCCGAAAGAAAGAAAAGAAAGTAATTGCTCATTAAAATCCCTCCTGGGAGAGCGAGTTCTTAAGAAAAGCTTTCACTTAGTATCTTCTGGTTTTGCGTCAACAATCCCCACTGATGATCAGTGGGTTTGGTTTCTTTTGTTTGTCCTACACCCATAATAGGACTTGTTTTGGATGAGTATCGAGCCACAGAGAGGAGGGTGGTCACCTCCTGAACTGGGTTCTTTCCCTACAGTTGGAGAAAGATGGCTGCTGGGTTGCTGCTTCTGGTTTGTGCTGCTGCTGTGCTGCATTCTGCCAAAGCCCAGGACTCTTATATTGGGCTGCCTGATTCCTTTAAGACAGGAGTGGGTCTGGCTTTGGAGCAACTTACGACAAGCAGTAATGTAAAACTGCATTTTCGCTTCTGGAAAACAGTGGACAAATCAGAGCATGAGGTAAAACCTTTGTCATATTTCAAAAGTATGATTTTATTAGAATGAATCTTACGAAAAATGTTATGAAATCATCATTTTCTGCAAGATTTTCTGCAAAAGAGCATAACATTTTTTAAATTAAAGCAAAAATCCTGCTTTAGTTTTGTTTCAGTTTCCTTTTCTTTGTGCCTTCCTAAAGTTCCGAGTCATCCTTGTTTTCCCATCTGCTTTGGATCAAGTGTACTTTGAAATGTCAACAATTTGTTTTCCCAAAAGACAGATAAGGAGAGTTTGCTGAGATTAACGAAACAGCGAGCTGTTTTTAAGCTCTTCTTCAAACTCAAATAAAAGTAGTTCATGTTGAACTTGGAAAAAATGTGATTTTCTAGTAGTTGGTCTCAAAAAGTTGAAGCAAGTAATAAAATCACCAGCTCCTTCAATAAAGTTAACTACACAGCAGGAGAAGTATCTAGGACTCGTCCTGCTTCTTTATGTTGGATCTGAGGTTCATAGAAGGCAAGAATTCCCTAAATGATTCCCAACTCTCACTTAAACTCCTCTACTCTCTCAAAGGCGGGATTTCGTCAGACTTTCCTCTACCACCATTTCCACCTGAAACCCACCAGGTGTGCAAAAGGAACAGTGACGTCAGACTCCCAGAGTTGTGCCTTCAGGAATGATAGAGTAAGAAATTGTCTTAAAAAAAACAAAAAAAGACAATATTTACATTTAGTGAAACATTTGTGTGATTTTTCCACAGCCCCTGATGGATTGTGCAGTTTGCTACAAAATGTCCCCAGGAGGGATTGAATACAATCCCAAGCCGTACGTTCACTGCATCCAGAGACCGAGACTCACAAAGGTACATTACTCATTATATGCACAAATAAATAGAGATTCAGGATTTTGGATGAATTTAGGTTTGGTATTTTACTGTGTGAATTAAATGTTTTAATTCATCCTGAAGGTTTTAGAGTAAAAAAGGAATTATGTGTTGTTTGTGTCCTTCCTGTATCATAGACAACGTTCTTTTAAACATTTCTAAAATAGAGTAAAACAGGAGAATATTAAGTTACCCTAACCACTGATTACATTTTTAATACATAAAGTGAAATCTATATAATCAACATAAAATCTAAATGTATAACTTTATATCTAAATATTTAGTCTTTAACAAAATGTATAAAATTGCATTTAAATATCTAGATTAAAATCTGAATACATGGCGAGATATATAGAATCAATTCTAAATATAAAAACTTATATATAAACATTTAGAATCAGATCTAAGTATTTAAAATACATTTAAATATCATCTAAATACATAAAGTTACATCTAAATGTTTAAAATTGATTCGAAGTACATAAAGTTACGTCACAATATTTAGAATCAAATCTAAATGTTTAAAAATGCTTTTAAATATTTGAAATAAATCTAAATATACATGTAAATGTTTAAAATCTAAATAAATGAAGCTGCATCTAAATTTTAAAACCTAAAATGCCACCCTCCAGTGTCTGAAAGCTGGTACTACACTTTTGTTCTTCTTTTGTGAGGACTCACCCCTGCCACGTGGACCCCAAGGGATTAACCATCAACCCTGCTCAAACGTCACCTTTCCTGGAGGGGTCACCCAATAGGACAGTGGGAGGGAGGGTTAAGCAATTTAGAAGTGTTTAAATCCAGTTCCTTCTTCTCTTTCTACTCCTCATTCATCTTTTCCTTAATATTAATATTTCCGAGAGGACAAAAAGTTATATTAAGATTATTTTAAAGCTTCGTTAAGATAAGGAGGCTAAAATATTCTCTTCTAAATGGCTAAAAAGAACAATAGTGCAGTACCAGCTTTCAGACACTGGAGGGCGGCAACTCCTGATCGTCCCTTATTTTCTAAATGCTGTTGGAGACCAGAGTGTTGTTCTGTTTTTGTTCCAGCAGAGGGTGCACAATCCCTGCTATTTCAAGGCAACAATACATAGTGTTTGGAAAAAAAAAGAGGTAGTGTTTCTACTACATAACTCTTGTCAAAATTTATTTAGACAAAGAACCAGTAACTGGTTACTTAACTTATAAACTTTTAATTTCATTTCTTGTAATTTGACATTTGGTTTGATTGATGCCCACATAATCTCTCTATAAGGGATTTATATGTATTATTTAGGCCAACTGGATGGAAACACAATAACTCAATCCTCTGGCTTTTGAGATTAAGAATTTCCCTGCCCTCTGCTGGACAAAAGCTGTTATTACAGGCAGTGTTCATAAAGCTAAACAATACAAAACTCAACAGCACTTCCTGTATATTCCTTCAAAATAAATGATACCACTTAAAATTACTGCAAGTTTTAAATTAGTGTTAACAGCATAGTTAGTCTAAAAATAGGAAAGCCAGAACATCTTCACTACTTAAATACCATAACTAAACAAATCTATTTTAATTATCTGTGTTCAACAAGATTAAATCAACGAGCTACAGCTGGAGCTATTAGCAGGTAGCTATCAAACAAATATTAAATAGTTTTAAAGCTTTATTAAGATAAGGAGGCTAAATGTTGTATATACATGGCTAAAAAGTACAAAAGTGTAGTACCACCTTCTAGACACTGGAGGGCAGCAACTCCCCATCTTCCCTTCTTTTCTAAATGCTNCAACTGATTACTTTTCTGGAAATTCACAACAACTTTGATAAATTCCAATCTGGTTTTCGTAAAAATCATTCAACAGAAACAGCTTTGCTTAAAGTTTCCAGTGACATCATGATGGCTGCAGACAACGGGGAATTTACAGTCTTAGTATTGTTGGATCTTTCTGCAGCTTTTGACACTGTTGATCACGGCACCTTAATTAACAGACTTCATGACTCGTTGGGAATCTCTGGAACTGTTCTAGACTGGTTCAGATCGTACCTTTCTAACAGAAGTTTCAGTGTCTGTATAAACCAAATCATGTCAGATTCCACAAACCTGTTCTGTGGGGTACCCCAAGGCTCTGTTTTAGGTCCACTCCTGTTTTTATTATATATACACCCTCTTGGACAGATAATTGATGCTTTTCAAAATGTCTCTTATCACCTATATGCAGATGACATTCAGTTGTACTGCTCCTTTAAGGAATCTGAGCTCCATAAACTGGCTGAACTACTAGAGTGTCTATCAGCGATCACTAGCTGGCTAGAAGATAACTTCCTTCAGTTAAACTCTGAAAAGACTGAATGTCTGATCGTTGCCCCTGAGAGCATGGCTCCTCTGATTAGTCAACAACTTGGTCATTTAGCTTCTGCTGTCAAGTCAAACATGAGAAATTTGGGTGTTGTCTTTGACCAATCAATGTCTCTTGAAGGCCACT
Source organism: Aphyosemion australe (assembly GCA_006937985.1). Lineage (NCBI taxonomy): Eukaryota > Metazoa > Chordata > Actinopteri > Cyprinodontiformes > Nothobranchiidae > Aphyosemion > Aphyosemion australe. The sequence goes on from SSNS01000018.1 coordinate 4,145,761, forward strand.
CAAAAACGCTGGTCAGAAACTGTTTTTATCACTTGAGAAATATCTCCAAACTGCGAAGGTTGGTGTCAAAACATGAGCTTGAAATGGTTCTCCATGCCTTTATCTCCTCCCGTCTAGATTACTGTAACACCCTTTTCACATGTTTTAACAAAAAAGCCCTTGACCGCCTTCAGTTGGTCCAGAACTCTGCAGCGAGGCTCCTAACTGGAGCAAACAGAAGAGCTCACATCACTCCTATTCTGATGTCTCTGCACTGGTTACCCATTAACTTTAGAATTCAATTTAGGATCCTTACTATAACATACAGGGCTCTACATGGCCAAGCTCCTCCTTATGTTACTGAACTGTTAAAGCCTTATGCTCCAACCCGAGCCCTCAGGTCCACCAACCAGAACCTTCTAGAAATTCCAAAAACCAGATATAAAAGTCGAGGTGATCGCTCTTTCCAGGCTGTTGCACCCCGACTTTGGAATGAACTTCCTTTATCCCTACGTGTTACTGACAGTCTGGTCACCTTTAGAAAGCAGCTGAAGACCCTTTTGTTTAAAACTGCTTTTACTTAAATCTTTTATGTTTTATTCGTTTTTTTTCTAACTTGTATTTATAATCATCTTTCATTTGTTTTATCATTTTTATAATTTTATGACTTTCTGTTTTCTGATTTTTAATGATTTTATGATATTCTGTTGTTTTGTTTTAAGATCATTTTATGATGACTATCTTGTGTTTTGTTGATCTTTGTGAAGCACTTTGTGATTCTTTTTCTGTGATAAGTGCTATACAAATAAAATTTACTTACTTACTTACACTGGAGGGCAGCAACTCCCCATCTTCCCTTCTTTTCTAAATGCTGTTGGAAACCAGACTCTGACTTTATGTTCTGTTTGTTTCAGGAAATGATCACTGAAAGGACGCAACAGTGTGAAAAAGTGAACTACAAGACAGGAGGAGCAACTCTTTTGGGTTTGTCTACAGGCTAAAAAAGCAGTTATTATATATCAAGCTACATAACATCACATATCAGACAAGCAGCAAAAGCTTCAGCTAAATCTTCTCTTTGTTAAATCTGCCTTCTCTGCTCTCTTTTCTATTAAACTGAATGTATTCAAGTAAAATAACAAAATCACTGTTTTTGACGTATGCTGTAACTGCAACAATAAAACTAGGTCACTACCTGTAAAACTGGCTGAGTTATAGATTATTGTATAGAAATAGCACATTGTTTGATGTCATTGATGCAACTCAACAAATAAACATTTGTATGCATTTGTGACAGGCTGCTGGCACCAGAACATGTTGGTTTTCTTAAATCTTCCGTGCTAATTTGTTATTTGCAGACTCAGCTCTGTTTGGTTGTCTTTAGAGGGATTATTGTGCAAGTCAAAGTTAAAAACAAAGCAACTCCAGAAATGAAAAAGCACAATTCTTTTACTCTAATTTACCCAAAGTAAAACTGAGGAGCCAAAAACAACTCTTGACATTAACGTTTAAGATTTTTTATTTATGCTTTCAATTCAACATGTCAACTAGAAGAAAACATAAAACAAATGCAAATTTGGGGTCTGATTGTTATCAAAGATTAGTTTAAAGGCAGAGAACTGGAGATGTTTCCTCCATCACTTCATGCCTCTGGAGTTGGCAGAGCTCCAGAGCTCTTCAGCATCCTTAAACACCAGCAGGTTGCCGTTGTCGGTCAGCTGAAGACGACTCATGTATGAGCCCTGGTGGTAGGAGTTAGTGAACCATCTCGGGGTGCCGCACTTGCTGTACATGACCAGGTTACAATCCTCCTGCATGATCAGACGCACGGCGTCAGAGCCGCACGTGTCTGAGGCCCAAGTGGGCTTCCAGCCGTAGATCACAAAGTTTCCATCATCCTGCAGGAAGAAGCAGAAACTAAAATGTCTGACTTATTATTGTTCAAAAATGTTACAAATAAAATGGACTGGATTGAAGAGGACAGTGTTTACCTGGAAAATCGCCTTCCATTGTCCGTTGTTGGACACGAGAAAGTCTCCTTTGCGGAGCTCGTCATTTTTGGAAAAACACCCAAATACCTACAGGTGTGAAGGTCCAGCAGCAGTCTGGGTGTAGAGGACAAGGACGGTGGCTTTTTATTCTCTGAGCTGAAGATGGCGTCATGCTCACAGCTACAGAGGATACCTGTTCTAACTTATTACATCTTGTTCTTATCTTTTCCACATTTTAATGACCTGTAGCAGCCTCGTAGTTCTAGCATTTTGCATGTCAAATATAAACAAAACAGATTGGTGTGAGGAAGCTTCATGAAAACTGTTTTTAATCCTTTGTTTTTTTGTATATTTTATATATACTTTTCAACTCTTTTCAATTATTAAGCCATTTAGATTTGGGTCATTTGGAAAGAAATGATAGAAAAAGGATCAGAAAAAAAAAATTCAATGTAAAAGCTTCACAGCACCATGATAATACAGAAACTCTGTTATTTCCTGATGCTTTTTTCTTCTGAGAGACAAAGATGTCCTAATAGGGACACCATACCAAGTGGCAGACGTTCGACTATCAGCTTCATGAACTCTTGGTTTGAATATCTCTGCACACGATGTAAACCATTTTTTCCAGGAAAACAGATGAAGATAATAAACTTTCATCAATATATTTAAAAAAAACATTTGAATTTCAGCTGCAGCTTGTTTCTGTGTGGAGTTTGCATGTTCTCCCCGTGCATGTGTGGGTTTTCTCCAGTTGCTTTGGTTTCCTTCCACAGGCCAAAAACTATAAGTCACTTTAGATGAAAGCATCTGCAAAATGAATAAACATGAACATTGCTTTTACTGTCCGGCTGCTACACTCAGGAAGAAACATCTATTCAGCCGGCAGCAAAATAACAAACCTGACTCCTCTCAACGTCTGCACCGATCAGCCAAGTTATGCAAGGCCTGAGACGCACGTTAGTAAACAATTTTTAAAACACTCCTATTAAGGTATTTTTGAGGGGGAAAGTATTTGTATTTATTTTTGAGTAAAACTCAAAATAAGTGTATTGTCCATTTTTTTGCGTTTTGGAGTCCTGATATTCAGACATCTCACCTCTGATTGGCTAACAGCAACTACCACTGATTCCTCCCCTGTCACAAACTAGGTCCCGAATACAGCTTGGCACTGCAGCTTATCAAAACCCATGTCATCACTGAGAGCATCATGTTTTGTTAGTTAGAGTTTTGGTTTTATTTATTTAATTATTTATTTAAAGCTGCCCAAAGTTCTGTACCGCAGACATCAAGATAATAATAAAAACACCAAAACAAACAACAATAAAAATAAGCTTGGCACCGCAGGGTATCGAACCCCATCTCATTACTGAGAGTACCATTACCGGTGCCTTTTTTTTTTTTNCGGAGCTCGTCATTTTTGGACAAAAAGTTTTGGCTCATTTTTCTGAGAGAAAAGAACCTTTTAGATTGGACCCAGCTGAGACTCAGAATGTCTCGTAAGTAGAACGCAGCAGCGATTGTGCAGTAAATGACTGCAGAATCAGGTATGATTAAGCAGAAAAACACACAAATACCTACAGGTGTGAAGGTCCAGCAGCAGTCTGGGTGTAGAGGACAAGGACGGTGGCTTTTTATTCTCTGAGCTGAAGATGGCGTCATGCTCACAGCTACAGAGGATACCTGTTCTAACTTATTACATCTTGTTCTTATCTTTTCCACATTTTAATGACCTGTAGCAGCCTCGTAGTTCTAGCATTTTGCATGTCAAATATAAACAAAACAGATTGGTGTGAGGAAGCTTCATGAAAACTGTTTTTAATCCTTTGTTTTTTGTATATTTTATATATACTTTTCAACTCTTTTCAATTATTAAGCCATTTAGATTTGGGTCATTTGGAAAGAAATGATAGAAAAAGGATCAGAAAAAAAAATTCAATGTAAAAGCTTCACAGCACCATGATAATACAGAAACTCTGTTATTTTCTGATGCTTTTTTCTTCTGAGAGACAAAGATGTCCTAATAGGGACACCATACCAAGTGGCAGACGTTGGACTATCAGCTTCATGAACTCTTGGTTTGAATATCTCTGCACACGATGTAAACCATTTTTTCCAGGAAAACAGATGAAGATAATAAACTTTCATCAATATATTTAAAAAACATTTGAATTTCAGCTGCAGCTTGTTTCTGTGTGGAGTTTGCATGTTCTCCCCGTGCATGTGTGGGTTTTCTCCAGTTGCTTTGGTTTCCTTCCACAGGCCAAAAACTATAAGTCACTTTAGATGAAAGCATCTGCAAAATGAATAAACATGAACATTGCTTTTACTGTCCGGCTGCTACACTCAGGAAGAAACATCTATTCAGCCGGCAGCAAAATAACAAACCTGACTCCTCTCGACGTCTGCACCGATCAGCCAAGTTATGCAAGGCCTGAGACGCACGTTAGTAAACAATTTTCAAAACACTCCTATTAAGGTATTTTTGAGGGGGAAAGTATTTGTATTTATTTTTGAGTAAAACTCAAAATAAGTGTATTGTCCATTTTTTGCATTACACTTCTAATTTATGTTATAGTGTAGACGTGTAACGCAAAAGAAATAAATTTTTACACCTATTTTGAGTTTTACTCAAATACAAATACTTTCCCCCCTCAACACATACTAATACAGACACAAATACTGGCTGCTTTGCACACCCCTAGTATGTGTGTATTTCTATGCATGTGTATTTGCAGGTGTGTGTGTACATGTGTGAATTTGTGTTGTCTTCCTGTCAATGTGCGGATCATCGCATGTTTGGAACTTAATTTTTCCACAGTGAGGACATTTAGGCTGGTCTTCACTTCATTTTTGCTTTATTTGCCTCCAGACGCTTTTTATATGCTTCTCCAAAGTTTTCAGCGAGCTCCTCAGACAGATAATAAAATTATATATTTTCACCAAGATTGTGTGTTTGAGCAATACACACATTCACATAAATTTAGCTCACACGCCCTCTAGAGGGCATTGCATGTACAACATGTAAATAATGGATCTCTGTTGCCCCCTGTCAGGAATGGCATGTATTACATAAACAAACTGGCTCTCTGTCGCCCCATCTGGTACATTTTATATACACCGGGGCACAAAGGGGCTCTCTGAACTACTTTAAAGACCAAATTCACTTATCTTTTAAGCACACGTGCAGTGGTCTCTTGTATGAATTAATGCCTTGTGAGCTGGTATCTGTAGGTAAAAAAAGCTCTGGCGCTCCTGTTTCAGGATCTAGAAGTGAGTCAGAGGAGAGTTGAGCTGCAGACTCTGGGTTTTGGAGTCCTGATATTCAGACATCTCACCTCTGATTGGCTAACAGCAACTACCACTGATTCCTCCCCTGTCACAAACTAGGTCCCGAATACAGCTTGGCACTGCAGCTTATCAAATCCCATGTCATCACTGAGAGCATCATGTTTTGTTAGTTAGAGTTTTGGTTTTATTTATTTAATTATTTATTTAAAGCTGCCCAAAGTTCTGTACCGCAGACATCAAGATAATAATAAAAACACCAAAACAAACAACAATAAAAATAAGCTTGGCAACGCAGGGTATCGAACCCCATCTCATTACTGAGAGTACCATTACCGGTGCCTTTTTTTTTTTTTGTCTTTTTTTAAAAACTTTTTTCTAAAACGCCTTTAAAGAAACAAAGCCTAAAAATCTAATGATTGATCTAATAACTAGAACTATTTCTAAAAACAAATAACCTAATATAAGAACATAATTATGCCACTAGACATGCCACAAAGGGTAGGTTTACTCTACCCAAATTAAAAGCAGCTAATGGAGATGGAAATAAATGAGAAATAAATGATCTAATAACTAATCAAAGTGAGTTTTTAAAAGCACTTAAAAACTGCCGGACCTTGGGTTGAATGCAGCAGCAGGACCACCTGGCTCACTGCTCTGCTTTGCTGCTCCTTCAGTTTTTCAATGGCCTCTTTCACTTTTGCTTTGACTTCTTCTGTTTTATTCTTTTCATCAGTGACTTTTTCTTTTTCTTCCTGCACCAAAGTACGCTCTGACTCAAAAAGCTTTTGCTGCTCCTCCAGATTTTGCATCATGGCGTCTACTTGGTCTTTCTCATCCTGCAGGACTTTTTGTTTTTCTTTCATTTCTTTCTCAGTCTTGAACTTTGTGTCTTCAAACAGCTTTTTCTGCTCCTCCAGTTCTTTTNAACACGTCCAGGGATGCATAAAGCTAATGTCTCTTTGAGGGGTCAGGGGTCGCCACAGTGAATGATCTCTGAGAATCAGCTTTTTGGGGTTAAAATAATATGTTATTAATTGTTCTGAACTTTTTGGGATTTTTGTTGATGTGACTAAATGTGACAGGGTGAGCATCCTGTCACAGTAACCCCAATGATCATGCGCCCTGGCCGATTGGCCACGGGGATATCCCTTTGGCTGACTAGTTAGCGCACGTGGCTCTCACCTGGGAGTCTGGGGATCAGATCCCACCCGGGCCCTCGTTTCTCCACCTTGCCAAATAAAGAAATTATGAAACTAATTTAATCTTTTTGAATAGACTCCAGTGATAAAAGGCCTAAAGAAAAGGCTCATGCAGAGTGTTGTCTTGTTTTTCTCAACAACCTGCCCTGCAGGTATCCTGGATTTTCCTGATTTCAAAGAATTGATACAAGTTTTTGCTTGTCGATATCACCTGCAGGAGTTATTGACAAGCAGGAACCCCCCGCGGTGATCCTCCATGGCAGTTACACTCACACACACGTACACACACACCTGTTAACCACTTCAAGCTCCTCTCTGTAAAAGTAACTCACAAGGAGATAGATTATGGCTGTCCCCGCTTTACCATCATGTTTATGTTTAGCTGACAAATGCATGAGGGCTTAGCGTACGATTAGTGATAGGCTTGTTTTTCTTTTACCCTGAACAGACCTATGTGCATCTGCAACACGTAACTTAAACAGCCCTGCTGTTATTTATTATTATTACTTATCTGGGGCTTCTTTATGTTTGATATGAGGTTTATGTGAGACTAGAATTCCTTAAATGATTCCCAACACTCACTTAAACTCCTCTCTACTCTCTCAAAGGTGGGATTTCATCAGAAATTCCTCTACCACCATTTCCACCTGAAACTCACCAGGTGTGCAAAAGGCGTCAAACTCAGAGTTGTGCCTTCAGGAATGACAGAGTGAACAAATTTCAATTTTATATATTTTGTGGAACATTTGTGTGTTTTTCTATATGTTATTAATCCACAGCCCCTGATGGAAACAAGATAGCGCTAAACACCAGTTGCAGTTTTCTACTTCCAAACGTTTTTTGTTGTCCGTGACTTCAAATGGTGTTTTTCTTTCTGGGACTCTGGTAGTTTGTCCTAAAGATGAAGTGGTAGCAGCCGGCTGCCTCTCCTTCCCTGATGTTATTGAGCGGAGAACCTCAATGCAATGCAATCGTCCTGCATGATCAGACGCACGGCGTCAGAGCCGCACGTGTCTGAGGCCCAAGTGGGCTTCCAGCCGTAGATCACAAAGTTTCCATCATCCTGCAGGAAGAAGCAGAAACTAAAATGTCTGACTTATTATTGTTCAAAAATGTTACAAATAAAATGGACTGGATTGATAAGGACAGTGTTTACCTGGAAAATCGCCTTCCATTGTCCGTTGTTGGACACGAGAAAGTCTCCTTTGCGGAGCTCGTCATTTTTGGACAAAAAGTTTTGGCTCATTTTTCTGAGAGAAAAAGAACCTTTTAGATTGGACCCAGCTGAGACTCAGAATGTCTCGTAAGTAGAACGCAGCAGCGATTGTGCAGTAAATGACTCTGCAGAATCAGGTATGATTAAGCAGAAAAACACACAAATACCTACAGGTGTGAAGGTCCAGCAGCAGTCTGGGTGTAGAGGACAAGGACGGTGGCTTTTTATTCTCTGAGCTGAAGATGGCGTCATGCTCACAGCTACAGAGGATACCTGTTCTAACTTATTACATCTTGTTCTTATCTTTTCCACATTTTAATGACCTGTAGCAGCCTCGTAGTTCTAGCATTTTGCATGTCAAATATAAACAAAACAGATTGGTGTGAGGAAGCTTCATGAAAACTGTTTTTAATCCTTTGTTTTCTTGTATATTTTATATATACTTTTCAACTCTTTTCAATTATTAAGCCATTTAGATTTGGGTCATTTGGAAAGAAATGATAGAAAAAGGATCAGAAAAAAAAATTCAATGTAAAAGCTTCACAGCACCATGATAATACAGAAACTCTGTTATTTCCTGAAGCTTTTTTCTTCTGAGAGACAAAGATGTCCTAATAGGGACACCATACCAAGTGGCAGACGTTGGACTATCAGCTTCATGAACTCTTGGTTTGAATATCTCTGCACACGATGTAAACCATTTTTTCTAGGAAAACAGATGAAGATAATAAACTTTCATCAATATATTTAAAAAACATTTGAATTTCAGCTGCAGCTTGTTTCTGTGTGGAGTTTGCATGTTCTCCCCGTGCATGTGTGGGTTTTCTCCAGTTGCTTTGGTTTCCTTCCACAGGCCAAAAACTACAAGTCGCTTTAGATGAAAGCATCTGCAAAATAAATAAACATGAACATTGCTTTTACTGTCCGGCTGCTACACTCAGGAAGAAACATCTATTCAGCCGGCAGCAACATAACAAACCTGACTCCTCTCAACGTCTGCACCGATCAGCCAAGTTATGCAAGGCCTGAGACGCACGTTAGTAAACAATTTTTAAAACACTCCTATTAAGGTATTTTTGAGGGGGAAAGTATTTGTATTTATTTTTGAGTAAAACTCAAAATAAGTGTATTGTCCATTTTTTGCATTACACTTCTAATTTATGTTATAGTGTAGACGTGTAACGCAAAAGAAATAAATTTTTACACCTATTTTGAGTTTTACTCAAATACAAATACTTTCCCCCCTCAACACATACTAATACAGACACAAATACTGGCTGCTTTGCACACCCCTAGTATGTGTGTATTTCTATGCATGTGTATTTGCAGGTGTGTGTGTACATGTGTGAATTTGTGTTGTCTTCCTGTCAATGTGCGGATCATCGCATGTTTGGAACTTAATTTTTCCACAGTGAGGACATTTAGGCTGGTCTTCACTTAATTTTTGCTTTATTTGCCTCCAGACGCTTTTTATATGCTTCTCCAAAGTTTTCAGCGAGCTCCTCAGACAGATAATAAAATTATATATTTTCACCAACATTGTGTGTTTGAGCAATACACACATTCACATAAATTTAGCTCACACGCCCTCTAGAGGGCATTGCATGTACAACATGTAAATAATGGATCTCTGTTGCCCCCTGTCAGGAATGGCATGTATTGCATAGACAAACTGACTCTCTGTCGCCCCATCTGGTACATTTTATATACACCGGGGCACAAAGGGGCTCTCTGAACTACTTTAAAGACCAAATTCACTTATCTTTTAAGCACACGTGCAGTGGTCTCTTGTATGAATTAATGCCTTGTGAGCTGATATCTGTAGGTAAAAAAGCTCTGGCGCTCCTGTTTCAGGATCTAGAAGTGAGTCAGAGGAGAGTTGAGCTGCAGACTCTGGGTTTTGGAGTCCTGATATTCAGACATCTCACCTCTGATTGGCTAACAGCAACTACCACTGATTCCTCCCCTGTCACAAACTAGGTCCCGAATACAGCTTGGCACCGCAGCTTATCAAAACCCATGTCATCACTGAGAGCATCATGTTTTGTTAGTTAGAGTTTTGGTTTTATTTATTTAATTATTTATTTAAAGCTGCCCAAAGTTCTGTACCGCAGACATCAAGATAATAATAAAAACACCAAAACAAACAACAATAAAAATAAGCTTGGCACCGCAGGGTATCGAACCCCATCTCATTACTGAGAGTACCATTACCGGTGCCTTTTTTTTTT
>SSNS01000019.1:7701-190899 GCA_006937985.1 Aphyosemion australe
ATCCTGTCAAGACTAGGACGGGCGGACAGACCAAGGACTAGCAGTGAATTCGGCTGTAGCGTATTTTACGACCCAGGCGCGGAGAACTAGCGCTGAGGGAGAGTAACACGCAGTTGCTATAGGAACGGCGGGCAGAGCTCGAAAGGGAACGAGTCTGGCCGGCGCTCCAAAGATAAGACAAGCTGACTTACTTGGGGTTGTCAGGCTGGGGATGAGTAGTTCAGCTAGAAGGCTGTGGTTTGGTTAGCTTGGAAGCTTAGTTAGCTCAGGATCGTCTCAGGAGATTCGATGACTGAACGGCTTGCGGAAGTGAGGCACTTCCGTATATAGGCGCGGTGATGACGTGGGGCGGAAGTGCAGAGAGAGGAATGCTGGGAAAACGAGTCCACTAGGTAGAACAATTGTGTCCATGGGAGCTGCGACGGGAGGAGGTTGTGACACACAGCTCTGAAAATGAACATAATAGATGATTGTATGCCACCAAAACTTGTATGTATGTATGTATATATATATATATATATATATATATATATATATATATATATATATATATATATATATATATATATATAATGTACACTGCTCAAAAAAATAAAGGGAACACAAAAATAAGACATCCTAGATCTGAATGAATGAAATATTATTATTAAAAACTTTGTTCTTTACATAGTTGAATGTGCTGACAACAAAATCACACAAAAATGATCAATGGAAACTAAATTTATCAACCCATGGAGGTCTGGATTTGGAGTCACACTCAAACTAAAGTGGAAAAACACACTACAGGCTGATCCAACTTTGATGTAATGTCCTTTAAACAAGTCAAAATGAGGCTCAGTAGTGGGTGTGGCCTCCACATTTCTGTATGACCGCCCTACAATGCCTGGACATGCTCCTGATGAGGTGGTGGATGGTCTCCTGAGGTATCTCCTCCCAGACCTGAACTAAAGCATCCGCCAACTCCTGGACAGTCTGTGGTGCAACATGGGGTTGGTGGATGGAGCGAGACACAATGTCCCAGAAGTCACTGTCAGACTCTGAATTTTCAGAAATGTGATCCTCACATTCTGAAACCTCTTCCTCGACATCATCATCAGAAGCTTCTCTCTCTTCCAAAATCAATTGCAAGGCCATCTCAGCAGATAATCTTTTTGCCATCTTGATCTGGCATACTGGCAAAGTCTTATTTATAGTGTTACACCACTTATTTGCAGGTGGGACAAAGTATGAGAAAATAAAGTTTGGTTCCTGTGGGTCAGAAGGTAAAATGTGCAGGAATGTAAGAGCAGACGGTGTTTGTTGAAGTTTCAATAATATTGTAACTTGCGGGAGTGGGAGGGGCAGAAAACACTATCAGCAGCCCCAGAGAGGAGGAAGACAGAGTGTAGGTACATGGGACCTACTCTTTCCACACTTTAATTAGCCCTGGGTCCAGTGGGCTAATTACAGTAGGCGGTCATTGAAAAAATTATTTCTGATTTATGTTCTTCACAGAAAATGAGCCAAAGCCAATGAATTTCAGGTTGAAAAAAAAATTAATTCGTTCAGTTTTCTTTGGATAAAAACTGGAAACGGGTCCCACAGACTCGAACACCATACAAAGGTTAAGTTGTTGTCTATTAACTTTTGTAATATTCAGACTGTTTAGATTCATAAACCTGTGATCTGAAGTGCACAAACTAGGCTTCAAACCAGCATACACTTTCAATGATAACCGAAATCATGTAATAAGAACATTCAGTCTTGCCTCAAAAAATTTTTTTTTCTAACATGTGCATCATGGGCGTGACTCTGAAGATGGCGGCAGTGAGTCGCCGAAACCGTCAGTAAATTAAGGTAAAAAAACATTGTGATACTGTGTTAAAGCAAGAAAAACCAATGGAGAAAGTGCATCATGTATTTGCCAAAGTGCTCTGTTGAAAAAAGGAAACACATACACTTTCAACGTGTAAACGTTCAAAAAATGTAAAACAGCCGTCCCTTACGTTTCTTGCTATAGTGAAGAATTCCTAATACCTTACAGTGATTCAGGTAAACGACAAGTCAACCATCTCTCCTACAGTTTTCCCTCTCTCCCTTTACCTTCTGCTCCCTATCCATCCACCCGCACGATCGGTCTGTGAGTCAGTGCTTCAGAACTGTGGGGGGTCTTGGGGCCCGTCTGCCACTTCGTCATTGACCTTATTCATCTCCACCTCCTCCTATGTCATAATTTTTTCTATCATGTATTTTTTTCACTTTTTTCTTTGTTGTCTGTTGTTGACCTCTTCTGTCCCCCATTGTCTTTTTTTTTTGCCAAACTACTTATTCCAAGGTCTCTTTTTTTCTTCTTTCCATTATGACTCATTCTTCTCTTTTGCTAGTTTCTCTTTGTCTATATGCAGATAGCAAATGTAGTTTTTATCAGCAGTTCTTCATAGGAGTGAACATAATTACATTCTGGCTGTCAATAATTGATTTGATCCTTTTCCAGGGTGAAAAAGGAATATTTCTTCAGTTCAATCATCCAACTAGTAGAACAAAAACAAAAATACACTGAGTTCTTTTTCTCAAATGAGCATTAAAAAAGATGAGCTGTACTAAATAAAACTAGATAAAACTCATGCATCTAGCAACAGAGCTGAAAACAAAATCTAGACCTAAAAGAGTCGGTGTGATTCAAATGCTTCTGGATCTCCTGAAAGTTTTCTAATCATTTCACTTGGTGTTTAACTTTTCCAGGCCTACATCGATCCTTGTTGTTGTCTTAGGTCTCTGTTCAACCAAAGGGGCAGCTTTTGTCTGAATATTCTGAAGCCAACACAGAAGTGACAAAAACTGCAGTTCCACCCTCATCCACTAGGGGCTGGCACCAGAAGGGAGCAAATCCTCATAGACTCCTATGTTAAAAATGCCAACTTCACAGCGGAAATGAACATGTTTACATAGGCAGGGGTGAGGGAGAACACCCCCCCCCCACACACACACACACTTACTTAAAATGTAATATTGCAGGCCAAAACCATAATTATATCTCCATCTTCAGGTTAAAACTCTGCTCCACACTGATTTAGAATCAGCCACAGCTGACATTGTCGCCACCGTACTACGTGGCTGCACTGCACTGGACTCCAGCTGAGTCTCGACCACACCTCCACCTGGCTCAACCACTCACCTGCCGATATGACACTTTAGGGCTCGGAGCCACTCGCCTCCTTTTTCTAGTGATTGCGGTGGATAGGAAATCGTCCAGCCTGCTGCTGCTCTTCTCCTGAGCTGTAAGTCTGCTTTGTTTGTGTGCTCGTGTGCATGCACGACTCGTTTTTCCAACTGAGAGCGCACACGGGGTGGTTGAGGGGGGTGCTGTCAATCATTGCCTCAGTGCCGCTCTCTTGGTCCTCCAGGGGACGCCTATTTTCAAAGTTTTTTTCTAACAGGAAGTGTGGTTGAAATAAGTCTCCACCCATGGTGTTACTCACCCTTTAAATGCGCCAACCGGCAGGTGGCCCTGGGCACAAGAATGCACACCAGCTGGACAGAGGTGGGCGTGTTGGAGTTTCATGCTTTTTTTTGAATACTCATCCTGGCTGGGGTGCATCACTTCCTGGGCGGAGCTACCTGCAGCCTCTGGAGGGAGGAGACAAGAAGGCCAATTTTAAGCGCCACTAATGTCCCTGAAAAGGTTTCGAATGGCCACACCGTCACGACTGATGATTTTTTTCTCTTTAGTTGCCCTGGAGAATGAACTTCTGAGGAAGAAAATGTGCTTGGTGTAAACGATGCAGCACAACAAATTACAGCTGCTCCAGATGAGTGGGAGAGAGGTGCGCTCATCCCTCTTTGGGTTCACCTCCACTACCACTGCTGTGAGTTACATCCCACAGCATGGCCAGAATGTCCTGCTCATCAGCACCGAGCACCAGCAGCTGGAGGTTCGGGATGAGCTGCAGAAGAAACTGACCAGCATCCACAACTAAAGCTGCTGCAATGGGGCTGTAGACAACCTAGACATGGTACATTTTATTTTGTTCATCAACCGACTGTGTTCATTTTATTTAGGACTGCTTTGTATTCTAATTTATTATTTTATTGAAGTTTCATTAAGCTGAAATATTATCTTTGTCTGCATTTTTTGAATATATATATATATATATATATATATATATATATATAATTTATTTATTTTTCCCAGCTTGTCACAACATACACCTGCTGCCACATGACCAAACGCTGGCCCATGGAGCTTTTTGGTAACATTATTGATGTCAGTGCTTACAACACCCTGGTTGTGGATCCGGCCTGGAACCTGACAAAAACTAAACATTGGGGAAGGCTCTTCTTGCAGGAGCTTGGAAGCTGCATGGTGAGGTCTGCCATAGAAAGGCGCAAATGCGCTTCGTGCACCAGCAGCGCTGTGGCTTTAGTGCAAGCAGAGTAGCCAGAGCTAGGTCCAGCCATTCTATTATTGGCTCTGTTATTCATTCTGCTGTGGTCTGCTGGGGTGCAGGCAGCTCTGACCGAGACAGGAAGAGACTGAACAAGCTAGTTAAGAAAGCGCTCAGTTCTGGGCTGCCCACTGGTTTTTGTTGAGGACGTGTGTGAAAGGAGAATGTTGGTGAAGCTGTCCTCCATCTTGGAAAACCCCTCCTACCCAATGTATTCCACTGTGGAGGCCATGGACAACTCCTTTAGTGGCAGACTGAGACATCCAAGATGTAAAACAGAACGCTACCATATAGATCTTCCATCCCCTCTGCTGTAAGAGTGTGGAACTCCACAATTTAACTGTTATTGTCATTATCCTGTTACATGCTAACATCAGTGCTATATTCAATATGTGTGCAATATATTAGTATGTCTGTGTCCCTTATGCTACATATTTTTGGAAACCCAATTTTCTATTTTTTATTTGTTGTTCTAAGTATTGAAGGTTACAAGAACAGCTTACTGCCTATGTGTATTTACCTGAGCCATTATTATTTTTCTTCTTCCTTTTCTCTAAGTGTATGTGCTGCTGTAACGAGTGAATTTCCCCACTGTGGGATCGATAAAGTCTATTCTATTCTCTGCAGATGGGTTTCACAGCCTTCTTTCTGTTCCTGTTAGCCACAAGACCTCTGGCATCAGTTAGAGTCCCTGTTTTTTGTGATGTGTTGCTATAACTTCATTGCTGCTTTTTGATATCACTCCTATTCCTGTAAGAACATTATTCAACCACCAGGTGGTAAAACTGACACATGCATCAACAAGCCCTCAAATATAGCAAAGTATAAAGGAAAGAGAGAAACTCTGTGACCTGACATGAAATAGATGAGATTGTAGAGAATTACTGATCCAAATGACACATCACATCCTAACCATTAGTTTTGTGTACAACTTGCCCTGAATGAACTTAAACCAAAAAGTCAATAGTCTGGCTGTGACCTCAGACTGGGACAACAGAAACAGAAAGCTGCTTGCAGACACAACTAGAAGAGACAGCCTTGACAGCACGGACAAATTACTAGTCCACTCGTGTTCGGCTGTCATTGGTGAAAAATATTTGATAATTCTTCATTTACCATTCTCTAGAGAGGACGTGAAACGACCAAGGAGGAAGAGCACAACGTAGCAGCAAATACCCATGACGATAAAAAATAAAAATAAAGTAATAAAAACCTTAGATTTGAACTAGATACATTTTTAAGGCAGTTCCCTTTAGTAAATGTTAAAAAGCAAGCATTCAGACTTGAGACAGTAAAAAAATGTCTTGTTACTATGAAGTCAAACACATTTTTTCATTATGAATCACTGAATGTGTAATTTTGTTGTTTTTTTCCACATAATTTCTCAAGCTTTGGCTGAATTTTGTAAAAATCCAGTTGAATCTTATTCAAAGATTTTTAAGAAGTACCCAAAAAAAATGTTTTCATGAATTACATTTTGAGTGGAGTAAATGTTTTAAAATGTAACTGCACTCTGTTGTATCTCAGAAGTTCAATGGCTCAGATGTTAATGTACCCAGTGCGTTACGTGGGCTGGCCCAGTACACTATGGTACACAGTACGGGCACTTCTAATTTGTAGGGTACGGTGAGTACCAATTGTTTTTCTGCTCATTTATTAGTCAAAATCTCCAAGATTTCTGAAAATATATCTGTCCGTCTTCACGTAAACACAAGTAATTCACCCGCCGTAGCTTCTCCAGCGCCAGGAGAAGGGCGAAGAATGGACATGGGCCCTGAGGCATGAGAGCAAGGCGTGAGAGCGAGACGTGAGAGCAAGGCCTGCATGCTTGGCGTCAAGGCAGATGTCAAACTTGGCATGGACAGACTCTGGGACATGGTGAAAAGAAGTAGCTCTAGTTGTTAGGGTGGTGTGAAGAAGAATGGGAGACACGTCTTCAATTTCTTTTATAGGACCAGGGCCCTGTTACGGCCCTGAGCCGTTTGTGTTTTTTGTTATTTTAATTTCTCCTCTGTATTCTCCCTTCCTGTGTGAGTGGAGAGGAGATGCAGCACCTGGCTCCACTATCACTGAGTACCTCCAATTTGGACTCTGCCAGCTGTCCCTAATGACAATCAGCCCTGCTACCACTAAAAAAAGCCAGCCATCCCTTAGATTCAGGGAGCAGCAGGAGAGAGAGGTGCTCACTGTCCTGTTGTCTCCACGACAATATTTTGGTTCTGTAAACTTTATAATAATAATAATAACTGTATTTCTATAGCTCCTTTAAACAAAGCGCTGCACAGCATAAAAAATAAAAACGGTGCCCCAGTATAAAAACAACAGCATCAGCTGTAAACAAATGAAGTACACATAAGCAAAAAAAGGACCGCTAGGGAGAGCTTTACTGCTTATAAAGGCCCACAGAAATTTATATAGCTACACAATAACAATTGTATGATAGAAAAAAAGTCATTTTTTATGATCAATTTAGTACAAAAATTGAGTATCATATTCAAAAACACTGGATCCAGACTATATGTGTAAATCACGAAGGGGAAAAAACAAAATGTGCTTGTTTAATTTGTTGATTGATCCAATTTTGGTATTCCCAAAAGCAGTTATTTTGCTCTGAAAAGCAGAGGCAAACATTGCACTTTCTGCAAAGCGTGTTGGTGTAGCCTTTAGCACAGTGTTGGCATCATCCTCTGTTGGCTTTGATGGGAAAATATCCAATCATGTCCTTGCTAACTTGCTTTGGAGGGTTTGCATTTGACTCACATGTTCCTAACATTCCACACATTCCAGACATCCACAGCTCTATCAGGTAGACCTGTTTTTCACTTTGTCATGCAATGAACACTTTACACCCACACCTCCTCACCTTTTCATTCAAGAAATCTGGCAATTTCAAAAGTAACTCATGAGTTGAAAATGAAGAAGCCAGGAAGCAGTTTTTCTGGAGGATTGGGAGGAGATGTAAGAGACAGACAGGACAGGAAAATAGTCGCATAAAAAACAAAACAAAGTGCTTGAAAAGGCAAATGTAGGCAGATTTATCCCTCTACACATTTGTAACTTTAATTTAATAATAATTTATAAGCATGTAACATTTATTTATTTGATACGACTCAGATCACCTTCAAAACTCAGTTCCACACCCAGGGCCATTTCAAGGCATTTTGGGGACCAAGGCAAAGTAGACGCTCTCTAACCCCCCCCCCCCCCCCCCCCCCCCCCCCCCCCCCCCCCCCCCCCCCCCCCCCGCTCACTGCCATTGACGACCACCATGAGAACAAACATCACGTGTCTAAAGCGGATCTTCATCCGTGTATGTCACACATCACGTGATCCGGAAGCGGAAAAATCAATGAATTAGGAGATCATTTTGGGACGTTGCTGTGAAAAAAGCGATGCGCCAACCGGAAATGCTTCTGCAGCTCACGCTTCGAACAACAGATTGTGAAAGAACGAATAATGCTAGAAAAACGGCAATTCTTCCTGATGTAAGACGTGAGTCTACTCTTTCTTTTGGTAGTTTTGGTGTTTACGTGATCATAGAGCACAATGTTCTGACTCTTCAAAAAACAGTAAAAATGCTCAAAAACGCTGGCAGTCAGGGGCTTTCTGATCAGAAAAGGCTGGCAGTTAATGAGTTAAGGTTTTAGCAAACTATTAGGGATGTGAATCTTACAACAACTCACGATTCGATTCGATTCCGATTCTCGGGGTGCCGATTCGATTCAGAATCGATTTTCGATTCTCGATTCAAATCGATTCACAATCAAAATTAACAAAGAGTGTCAGTTCCAGGTCTAACTACTTTCTTCTGCAAGTTAGAAAAAGTTATGGTAAATTGTTATTTTACTTAAAAGAAAACTGGTTATGTTTAAGAAAATGCAAATTAACAAGGTAAAATAAAGTGATTCTAAAACTGTAAACAGAGGCAATCTTTTGATGAAAAGGCAACATTTATTGTTGCTTATACCTTGTAAAATTGAACAAATCTTTAGAGTTACCTAATAGTAGCTTTGAAAGTAATGTAGTCAAATACTTTTCAAGTATGTGTGGCAACAAAGTTTAACATTATGAAGACTAGGCACTAATTAGGCTATGTTCACACTGCAGGCAAAAGCACATCAAATCCGCATGTTGACCTGCCTGTAACCCTTATCTGATTTTTTTGTGCCAGTCTGAACAGCACAGATCCGATTGTTCCTAATCCGATCCAGGTCATTTCAATATCAGTCTGAACGGTCATGTCGCATTAAATCTACCTCATACGTCACTGCTCAGCGGAGGTGAGCGTCGTGTCAGGACTTTTCTGAGGAGGAGCGCTGAAGAGCAGCGCTGACAGAAGGATTCAGGGGTCTGTGGGACATCCTGTCAAGTTTTGGAATTAAAAATACAAGAAAGCATGAGAGCGGGAGGTGCTGCTGGAGCGAAGCGCATCTCCGGTCTCGGTCTCCGTGACAGCGGGGCGGGGGGGGTTCTCTGTGAGAGCAGGGCGGGGGGGTTCCGTGAATGAACTTAATACCGAAACATTTTCAGGGAATACTAACTCGGGAAGATGACAGGAATAAGGAGTAAAATAGTTTTTAAAATAGTTTCCAGCCCAAAACGAGAGACTCAGGTGTGATCCTGTGGCTGAACTGTCTGTGAGGCTTTCACATCACAACTCCACCTCCCCTGGTTCCGACTGTGACTTCTTGTCTTCTGCGCATGCGGGTGGCTTTGGGGCCGTGAAGCGTTCACACTGGAGAGTATTTGATGTCGCATTTCAGTTATAATGTGAACAGCCACACCAAAAAATCGGATTTACTCAAAAAATCGGAATTGAGACCTGCAGTGTGAACGTAGCCTAAGTCTTAACAAGCATTAATAACGCACGGTGCACTCGGCATGAAACAACAGTCAAACTAAACAGGATAACACCATTTTAACATTATAAAACATAATGAACTTACTTCTTGACTCATAAAACGCACACAGGATAATAATAAAGGTAAGTCTCTGTCGTATTTCAGCAGATTGCAGCGTAGGCGCACACAGAGCGAGCAGCTACTGCTAGCGCTGGTGCGCCAGCGATGATGCGTTCAGGGACGCTCGGAAATACGGCAGTTTACATAAAGACTTTCAGACAGAATCGATTCTGAACCTTTATGAATCGATTCTGAATCATTATAAGTAAGAATCACGATTCGAATTCGAATCGATTTTTTCAGGCACCTCTACAAACTATGGTAATCACCTTACCTTCCTGGAGTTCTGAAGCGCTGGAGTTCTAACCTGAGACCAAACCCGAACCAGGTAAATCTGACGGGTTGATTCGGATTTGGGCCGATGGATTATGGTAAATGGTCAGGTTGAGTCGAGCTCGGCGTGTTCCAACAGCAGAGAGAGAGAGATGGTCCAAGTGTCTGCCTCGTGTCAATAGGATGCACCTCTAGAAACGCGTTATTATTCCTCCTTGGTGTTTAAGAAGCGCTTAAAAAATTTTGGTTCAGTTGGACTCAGACCAAGGATTGTAATGTTGGGCGAGCCATGGTGTTGGGGGGTGTCTCTTTTATTTAGGGACACAGAGAACTTTACAGGAGAGAGTGAGCTCCTCTGAATGAGACCCTGTAGAAGTTCTTATTATTTTGTTTCATGATGATACATGGATGTTAAATTCAACTTAAACTGGGAGGAAGCTTTGGTTCATTTTAAATTACAGGAGATAATTTTCTTGTTTTCCTGCTCCTCTCACAGACACAATGGACATGAGGAGATAACAGAAGTCAAAATGTTCCCAAAGAGCAGGTTTGTGGAAAGGTTAGTTAGCTGGATAGTTAAGGAGATCCATCAACTGGGTAGGCTATCATGCTATCATTAAATCCTGATTCACCCCACAGCCTCCTGCTGGTGTTGTTATTATCAGCAAGAATAAAACAGACATCTCAAATATTATTGGAAGTTTAGGATTTTTAAAAAATGTTTAAAATGAGTATTTTCTGCAGAACTTGGTCCATGCGCCAACATTTCTGAAATGAGACCATTGGGTCCGGATTTGTCTGACCACCACCAGCAGGTAAGGAGGGTGAAATGTCTTGCCCAAGGAAACAACAACTGCAACAGATGGGGGTCAAACCAGCAATTTGGTTATGGGGCTGCACTTAACTCCTCTGCCACGTCTATGGAGAACACAATGTTCATTTGGTGCCTAATGGATCCCACCCGTGGTCATATGCCACTGTGAATAAACAATCTGTGACTTTAGTTCATTTGTTGGTGGTCTCAGCTTTGCTTTTGTTAAGAACTAAACAGATTTAAGCTCATGTGAAAAATTCTTGTGTGTATTTGAATCCAAATGTTCCCTATTGTGTGCCCCCACCACACACACACACACACACACACACACACACACACACACACGCACACACACACACACACACAACCTGGCAGTGGCAGAGCAGTACTGTTTAGGTTCTTCATGGCCACAATTGTCCTAATTGGATAAAAGACATCCTAGTGAGGCCTGCAGGGGGGGTTAATTACTCTTTTGCTCTTAAAGTGCACCACACTTACTCATGCCTCTGTGCGTTATCCCCTCATGATTAAATTATTAGACTAAAACCCTCATAATTCCTTTATGCTGGAATTTCAATAACTCTTCACCTAACATGCACTCTCATGTTGTTAATGATAACACCAGCTCAAGATGGCAGTAGCTGGTTTCACTATATAAGAGGTGCTGAAGGAAAATCTGTTCAAAGAACAGACACCTAGTGTAAATGCAGCTGCAGGTCTCTACCGTATTGCTTCTGATTTGTCTCTGCATACAGCAGAAGCAGAGTAAAGCTGTGGCAGGAGGGTTTTATGAGGGGCTGTCTAGGCCAGAATTCATTCTGTTACTCTCAAATATTCTCCTCATACACGCATACATTCCCCATTCATACACACATATATTCTCTGCACACACACACACATACAGTATATATTCTCTGCACACACACATATACAGTCCACTTACACACACAAACATTCTTTTCACATACATTCTTCTCTCACACACATGTGTTCTTCTCACACATATACGTATATATTCTCTCGCTCTCTCTCTCTCTCTCTCTCTCTCTCTCTCTCTCTCTCTCTCTCTCTCTCACACACACACACACATATTCTTCATTTTCACATCTATATATATTCTTATAATGTCAAAGAAAGAAAGTGTGTACAGTATGTATGTGCAAGTGAGAATATGTGTGTGAAAGAAAGTATAGTAGAAACGGAAGGTGTTTAGTGCAGGGATTCCCAAAGTGAGGTGCGCGCGAGCTGCCACTAGGGGGAACGCAAGGTGAAAAGCGTAATGGCGGTGAACGATGATTACACAAAAAATTGAAAATAAAAAAAAATTACACATAAAACAATGCCGCCAATTTGCCGCAAAGCCGATGCGGTATCTGGGAGCCTAAGGTCATTTATAGTAGCTCAGACCGTGGCGGTAATGTTGCGCAATCATGTCCGTTTTATAAAAGATTACGCGATGGCTGCATAAAGGAGGTATGGGGGCGGTCTCTGCGCTTCCGTGTATCTTGGACATAACTTGCTTTTTATTGCGATCGAAACCGCGCTCGTTAAGTTTTTATTTTCATGAGCAGGTGTGTGTCATCCACCATCCCTGCTGTCAGATGATCTGAGCTGCAGATCTAACGGAGAGAAGCTCCTGGAGCACCGCATCGCTCCAGTTTATAATTTTAAACGTATGCCCGTGTTTACTTTCACTTTCATTATACACTGCTCACAAAAATGAAAGGAACACTTTAAAGAAACACATTAGATACATCAGATCTCAATATGAAGTTGGATATCTATACAAATAACGACAGGGCAATGTCTTAGGAACAAAAGGATGCCAAGTCTTTTAATGGAAATAAAAGTTTTCAGTCTACAGAGGGCTCAATTGTGTAGACACCCTAAAATCAGAGTGAAATGAAGATGTGGCAGGCTAGTCCATTATTTCAAAAACTTAATTTCTGCAACTCAAAATGCTTTTCAGTATCTTGTGTGGCCCCCACGAGCTTGTGTGCATGCTTGACAACGTCGGGGCATGCTCCTAATGAGACAACGGATGGTGTCTTGTGGCATTTCCTCCCAGATCTGTGTGAGGGCATCCCTGAGCTCTTGTACAGTCTGAGGAGCAACCTGGCGCCGCCTAATGGACCGAAACATAATGTCCCACAGATGTTCTATTGGGTTTAAGTCAGGGGATCGTGAAGGCCATTCAATTGTTTCAATTCCTGAACAGTTATACACTCTTACAGCAGGTGATTAACAGGCTTCTGCAGAGCCTGATGAGCTGCTGAACAGGTGTGCTCAGGCACCATGACCGATCTGTATACTAACCCCGAAATTCCACTAGCTCCGCTCCGCTCCGCCCCCGCTTTCCGCCGCCGCTCGCTTCCGAACTCAATTCACACTATACCCGCTCTACACCGGCTCCGCCCCGGTGCGGAGACCTGAGGTGCGCTAAACAGGCATGCGCGGGAATTTCGAGATCTCGCGATACAGTCCGAGCAATAAATGCGGAAGTTAGATCCAAACAAATCATTCTGTGATTAAAATAGTTTTAACACGGTCTTCAAATGTGTAAACACGTAAAAAATGTTTTGAGACATATGTGTATACATGTAATAGTCATTAGATAAAAATACCTGTGCATATGAAACAAAAAAACGCTTTTGTTTATAGATTTATTGTGAAAAAACGGAAGTTGTGCTTGCTCACTTTCCTGTTGGGCGGTTGTGATTTCTGTAGATTGACTGCGGAGGTTCTCCGGCGTCCGGCAAAAATAGAATCGATCCTATGTTTGCCGGATGGCGGAACGGCGGGCGGCGCAGTGCGCCGCACGGCCGCAGTAGTGGAACAGCTCTGATTGACTACAAAGGAACCGTTTTTGCTGCGGAGTTCGTGCCGCAGCGGAGCGGAGCGGAGCGGAGATAGTGGAATTTGGGGGTAAGTGGGTGATTGCAGAACCTCTTAAGTCCAAGACTGCTGCTGAGGTCTCTACAGTCATGACGTCTAAGTTATACATGTTTGGCATGGTCAGGAAAATCATCACTGACCAAGGAAAGGAGTTTGTGAACTAGGGTTGGGCGATATGTATAATTTTTCCAACCTCCAATCGTCAGTCCAATAAATGACGATAGGCGATACATTCGCGCACGTGACTCTTTGAGCAACGTAAACATGCACGGACTGATTTGGGAACACAGATGAAGTCCAAACATAGATTTTTTTTAATGGAAGTGCAGTGCACATATGTTCAATGGAAGATAAATGTAGATTTTTCTTACTTTTTGTTTAATTTTGTATTTGTTATTTGGTGGAGTGACGTATAAACGGCCCGTATTAAACACGGTTAAAGTGTTAAAAGAAGCCTCATGTTTGTTTCCCTGTGTGTGCCCATCATTGTGGAATTTTATTTAAATCAAATGTTTTGTTTTTTAACACAGGCTACTGGGTTTCTTTCTTTTACGAGTCTGAGTAGGAAATGGAGTTTCGCTGCTGCATGTGGACGCACTCTGAGGAGGGGCCGCATGATTCCTTTCACTTTCGTTTTTTAAATAATAATAAACATTCAATAACAACATTACATTTCCATTCATTTTAATTCATATTTAGTCCAAACAAGCTGAACAGATACCAGTAGCAATGCCATTAAACGATTTAACTTAAATTATAGGAACACGTGCGGTCCGAACGCTCATTCCGCTCCACGTAAACCTGAACTGTCACCTACTTGTCTGTAATTAAATGTCTCTAGGGGCATTGCTGAAGAGGCTCATGAGGTTCTGGACTTGTGCCTCAGACAGACTCATGGCTGTTTAAATGTGATGATTCAGCGCTCCGCTGCCACGCTTGATCCGAAGCGGGTGCTGGAGTAAGGAGCGCCACTTCAGCCAGTTTTAAAATCAGGGAACATTCCTCTAAATGAAATAACAAGAAGTCTACTAGACTCTCTGAAAGATAGAAGGGTTTCCACTTTCCAGGTCCGGAAGCCCTCGACATTGCGCTCTTGTGCACAGGTCTGTCACAGACGCGCTCCAAAGCTCCTTTTCAGCGCGCCGCTTGTGCGCACGGCCAGCAGCGAGATGCGGAGAATGTGTCTAATAATGCTCAGGTGGCAATTACTTCATTGATTATATTATCTCCGTGATGTTCTCTGTGCATAATGTGTAAAATACATGCGCATCTGCATGAATCATTAACAAACTTAATCACAGGAAAATAAATAAAAAAAATACACAAATCGCCTCTTATAAAAACGACCGTTTAAAGGCTCAGCCAATCGTCGATTGCCGAATAATTCGTCTAATCGCCCAACCCTATTGTGAACCAGGTAAAATTTGTGAAAGTGTTAGTTGTACCTTGACATATGAGATGATGTATTTAGACCAAGTCTGCTCATGCCACTGCAGCTCAACAACAGCATTTTCAGCATGCTGAATATTAAACATTCTGTCTCCAGTGCGCACCACCCCCAGACCAACGGGCAGGTTAGCATTTGGATATCTAACTTATCTATTCTACAATACAACTCAAAGGATGAGAGGACCAACCAGAACATTAAGCGCGCTCTCAGAAAGTACGTGAACCAGAACCACGATGACTGGGACGTTCACCTTGCTGCTGTGGTGTATGGCATCAACACTGCAAAGCAGGTATTCCTATTTTGACATTTTGTATTACTTTTAAGCTGCTTCACAGTGTAGCATCGTCTTAAGAATGTGTTTTTAAACTTAAGTTTTAAAAAAAAGAAGTTATTGACAAGTGCAAGAGAAAATTAATTGAGAGATTTTGTGTGATCAGCACTCCACCCGCCACAGTCCCTATTTCCAGCTCTTCCACCGACATCCACGTCTTCCTGCTGTGATGAACACCTGTCCCATGGACGATGACTTTGAGGTTGCAGACCCAGAAGAGGACATCGACACAAGAGTTGAGGAGATGACGTTCTGAATGAAACGGTCTGTACATTTGAAGAGGGCTGACTGACAGGGAAAGGAGATTTGTAGAGGAAAAAAGGGGAAATGTGGTTAATAAAATTCTCATTTTTTATTGTGTATTCAACATTTTCTGCTTTAGTTGCTAACTTTTCTGTATTTCTATATTTCCAGAATGAGCATTGCCATGGCGACTTGGTGAATAATAAATATTTCTATTTCTCTCTGCTTTTCATGTAATTTTTTTGTAGGTTCTTCGCAACATTGAGAGGGCACAGGACACCCAGAGGAAGACCTTCGGAACACGGAAAAGGAAGCTAGTGAGACAGTGTGTTGTTCAAGCAGGCGAGGATGTTCTTTTGTCAGGAGATCCAAAAAGGAGACGCACAGGAAATGCATTCTCCAGCCATCACCAAGGACCGTACACTGTGGCCAGCATCACACCAAAGGGGGTGGCCACTATTGTGAAGGGAGCAACTTGCCAGAAGGTAAACGTGTCCAGGCTGAGTAACTACCACAGATCAAAAAGTGAGCATATGAGATGTAATAAGAAGTCACAGTTAAATATTGATTTAATGTTAAAAATGGATTAAAGTTGGTATGTCATGCAACATATTTGTATATTATCAGATCCACCAACTGATGGGAAGTTTCTCCTTGACCACTCACATGGGACTCCTGAATGGCAGATTGATCATCAGTATGCCAGTCCAGGAGCAAAGTGGCAGAAAGACTTGGACCCTCTTCAGTCCAGTCTGGTACGGCACATTTCTATGCAGTTACGTTGAACCTTAATAAGTCAAAGTCGCTGATAGTTTTATAATTGCTGATGCATGAGAAACAATGCCAGCCTTATTTTGTAGTTGCCCTTTTAATCTTTATTATTTTCTCTCTCCCTCTCTCACACAGACGCGCACACACACGTGTACTCACCAGGCAAATACTTTTCAGGTTGTCACATTTTTATGCTTTTCCTCCCAGCCGCAGACATTTCCTCCCTTTAGATGTAACTTTTACCGGCATAGACATCAATATATGATGTCTGGTTAACGCTAGCTTTTTCAAACAGCAGCTGGCTTCAGACTCTGATTGGTTAATTTCCTGTCTAGTCCCGCCTGTTCCATTTGCTGATTGGTTCTTTTCCAGTTGCCGGTCTATTCCGTTTTCTGATTGGATTTTTGTTTCTGTCAATTTTGAATGTTGTCTCTTATTCGTCAACTAATAATACCAGTCAATATTCGTCATAATTTAGTCATAATTCATTCGTCACAAACAAAAATTAATATATTTCGTCATCGAAAGTAACACTTCAATACTTGTGTACTCACGTCTTTGTGAAATGCCATCATTGCTGGACCAAGTACTGTTCCAATCCTAAGAACGCCTTCATGCACGTATGCTTCAAGTTCCCGGATGTGATCTTGCTCCGCCTATTATATTGAGGATGCATTTGATGCATCCTTCTGTGGAGTTGGCCGGTAAGGTATCCCACAATGCACTGCGTCGCAAACCGTTGTGCTTTGAACGGCAGAGGAGAAAGCTCATAATAACTGTAATGTTTTCTATCAGAAATACAAATAAAGAAGTATAAAGTTGCTTGCTATTGTAATTAATTGTGTGTAACCTGTAAAATTTGCTGTGTATTTGTTTTGTTTTTTTCTTAAGCCTTCACAATCCCTCAAAATGCTGATTAGCTAACCCACTATCAGCAATGAAACACCACGAGAGCGCAGCTCTCCGGCTACAAGGCTTTATATACATCAATGAACAGCTGGGTTTTTAAAACATACTAATTAATGTTTGTTAAAAAATAAACATGGAATAAAGCTAGAATTAAAATGTAAGTATACTATATGAAAGCATATTTATTTCCTTACTTAAAGCAGCAATCCAGAGTTTTCCCCTTTCAGGAATTATGTACGATTTTTCAGAAATACGTAAAAGTGATTGTCTTATCATGTAGTGTGATATAATGTAAGCGATACGTCTTTTTTTTTTGCTAAGCTCACCCCCTGCCCTGTAAAATCCATGCAATATGAACTGAGCGCCGACCAGAACTAACCAATAGTGTTAGACTACTGCTTACGTGCTTCAAATTTAAGGAAGTACCTCGGATGAAGCAGAGTTGATGAACTTTTCACGGACAAGTAAGTCTTTAAAATATAAATATATGAAAACACAACATGACATGAGAATAATACTTGTAAAACAACGTGTTTTAGCTCTGTTTGTCGGCTACAGAAGCACATTCATAAACAAGAAACGTGCAGTCGCCATCTTAAATTAACGAGTCCACCGACTATTGTTGCAATACGCTTGTCAGCCACTAGATGGTGCCAGCAGATAAAATAAATACTCCGGAGAGCTACTTTAATAGAATATTTATATGAAGGCGTTGAATGCATTTCAACCTGAGTAACATTTTATAAGGTAGTTCCCATAATTTACAGTAATTTCATTTGAAATAAAATAAATAATGTTAAACATTAATTTGGTGAAGATTAAATCAGGATTTTTGTTGTTAGTTTTTCCCATGTGAGCCTTGCTGCAACTGAAATATGAATTCACCACAAACCAAACATAAATGAACATAATATGTTTGATAACAATTATAATGTTGTTCAGTTAAGGTTTAAATAAAGTTTATTCATTCTTCCTCACTGTTTGACGTTCTCTCCTTCCTTGTGTTTTGAATTGACATAATGTATGCATGGGCAGCTTTAAGGCAGCGCTGAATTCTCACCACCTGGAGAGACCTCTGACCCACACATCAGAGCAGACATCACACGGGTCAGCGATTAGGACCAAGGGTAACTATCCATTTGTAAAAAAAAGCAACCATCTAAAATCGATTTTGAAGAGGGCAAACAGGCAGGTGAGGATAAGAGCCTTTAGAAATGCAAACACACACCCAGATGCTGAGTTAGAAAAAAACAGATATGTGAGCACGCTGCAGGAGAGGGGGAGCCAGTAGATAGTGATGAGTCATGGTTTCCTTTTGTAAATGATTTGAGTCCTGAAAGGCAGAGAGAGACAAACAAAACAACATTTATAAACTAGACTGGTGGTTTTTAGATCTGTTTGCAGGGATAATGTAGCCTAGAAATCTAGACGGACAGTAGCAGAAGCAAAATGATTTTGCTCTGTATGTCAGTCTAGCCATGCTCCATTGGAACCTCCGCAGCCCTGACCAGTCTGGCGGAGTGCCAATCACAGCGCTCTATCGGTTTAGTGGGCTGGATGATGCGACGCAGCGGAACAACTAAGATGGCGGCAGCTTGTTTGAAATGGCTTTGGCACTTTGGACTATTAAGATTTGGGCTTTTCTTTGAGTCAAGAGCAGATAGGTACTTAAGTCCTTTTTTGTTTTTTTAGAAAAAGTATATATTTCTACAGTCTATGACGGACTGCACCACTGACTGACATCCATAGCGGTGAGTATGTCACGTTGTTCGTTGTCCAAAAGCACGTGGCGACAGTTTGAAAGACAACTGTAGATTCTGCCCCTCAACTGAACTGTCTATGGGTTGTGACCAGACTAGATATTCACATATATAGGATGGCTTGCCATGCTAGGGATGATGAGATAAATCTGTAAACTTTGTAGGGAAAAAGTCTACCATCTCTTTGATCCAAACTCACATGGATTGATTTTAGTAACTGATGTATTTATTTTAATTTAACACTATAAGTCAGGTCATGTCAGATTTAAAATAAGGAATCAGTTAAAGTCCCAAGTCATCATCACACAATGGTGAAATTTTTGACCCATCCCCGTGGTGGGGAGCAGTGAGCTGCAGCTGTGGCCGCGCTCGGGAACTATTTGGTGGTTTAACCCCCCAATCCAACCCCTTAATGCTGAGTGTCAAGCGAGGAGGTATTGGGTCCCATTTTTTCAAAGTCTTTGGTATGACCCGACCGGGAATCGAACCCTGATCTCCTAGTCCTGGGGCGGACACTCTACCACTAGGCCACCGGAGCTGGTCAGACTCTTTATATTATGCAAAACTCCCATTTGCATCTTTTTGTGCTGGCATGTGGGTCTCTACTGCCTCTAGACACACTCTGATTCATTAGCTGATTAGCGTGTGACACTTTGAGCCTAGAATATTGAACCTTTTCACAATATTCTAATTATCTGAGATGTTGAATGTGGGGTTTTCATCAGCTGTAAGTCATAATCATAACAAATATAACAAATAAAGGCTGAAATATCTGGCTTTGCATGGAATGAGTCTGTCTCATAGATTAGTTTCACCTTTTAAGGTTAATTACTGACAAATGAACTTTTGCACCATATTCTAATAGTGTCACCTGTATCTATATAAATTAACAGTGTCTGTTGCAAAATGCAGAAGTGCGCAATGAGTGCGGTGGTTTGGTGAGACAGACAACCAGATAGTCCAGTCATTGGTTTCGGACCAAGCCGTGTTATTGGATGAGGTGCATAAACAAATGTGACAGGAACACTTAATCATCCCCCCACCCCCCACCCCCACCCCAAGACTTGTTTTGAGTGCCAAAAACAAGCCTTAAAGCACTTTTCTCACAGGTGGAGCATTCTAGATTCAGCTATAGTGCCCCGCCTGATATCAAAACCTTATTACAACGGACACGGAGACAGAAATGAAAGAGAAAAGAAGATGTGGGTGGAAAAACGTTCACAAAAATAAACAATATAGGATGTACAAGAATCCGCTTCTAGACCTGCAGAAAGAGAGAGAGAGGACACCACTTACATTTTTTTTCATTACTTTTTTGTATCCCCACAAAATATTTGTAGCTCCAGTATTTTAGAACATTGTTAGAAGGCATGAAACATTTTTTTTAGGGTCGTTTGTTTTGCAGATTTGCCATTGTAGCTTTAACTTGCACCTTCATGCTGTCTTCTTGAAAGCAGTTTTTCACATTGTGTGTTATAACAAAGAAGAGCCGGCCCAGACACTTTCTCACAAGAACTTAAAGACATTATATGTCTCTGCGAGATCATAAAAAGGGGGCAAAGGCTTGTGTGAAATTACTTCTAACAAGCACTGGACCATCAGCAGCCCTTTGACGAGCTCATACTACAGCAGCAGAAAGGGAACAAAGTATCGCCCTTCATACGACAAGGTGTGGAATCTGCAGCCAGTTTCTTCTCTGTGACTTTATTCCCACAAAAGAGAAAAAAAAAACCACTCCTCTTATTAACACAACTTAAAGCAATAACTAGAACTCTGGTTTAGTAATTGAATCTGGTTGCTCTCCTCTGCAGTGAGGTCAGTAGAACATTCTCTTAACACATTCATGGAATTTTATATTTGGTCAGACACAGGGCCCTCATTTATAAAACTTTGTATGGAATCCTTAAAGGTGTAGTATAAGATGTGCTACTAGAGCATTTTTAGCATGGCAAGCCATCCTATATATGTAAATATAAAGTCTGGCCACAACCCATTGAAACCACCCAGTCGTGGGGCAGAATTTTACCCCGGTTAGATGTGGTGCAGTTTTAGTTTATAGCTGCCGTGCATCACACAATTATTGCACCAATAAGTCATTTGAAGACATGAACGTAATATCGTAAAAACAATAAATTTTAATTACAGCAACATTTTATTCTTGGGTCAGAGATGGGGGATGACTGTTGGTTTTGTGTGCATGTGCGAGTGTCTATAAGTCTGAAAATGTGTCCTAAATTAAACATGTCACCATCTCACCGGCTGCACTTCCAGGTTTCTCATGCAGCTCCAAAATGTGCTTACGCCAGGTCCAAAATTTGCTTTAAGTTGTGCACATGGTTCTGTCAAGTTTGTCTTTATAGATCACAAAGTTTGCATGAAAAGTGTCACATTCTGTCCTGTCTCCCCAGCTTCTGTTCAGTTCTTTGTTCATGTTAATTGGTCCCACCTGCCTCTCGTTCTCTCAATCACTCAATCCCCAGCTCCTCATGTATTTAAACCCTGTCATTCCTGTGTGTCTTGTTGGTTCATTGCTTATGTTGTGTGTGTGTCAAGTATCAGTTCAGTTCATTAAAACCTCAAAACTCCTCATCTGCCTGCTACTTCTGTCCTCACCTCAACCTGCAGCAGTTCATGACAAAAAGTCACTTAGCAGTTTTCAAACCTTGGTTTGTGTGTAAGGAAGCTTACTGTGTAATACTGTGACAACTTTTAGGCTATTACCATAACCATTAAAACATTTTCATCCCAAATTAGCACTTTGATTTGAAGAGAATTAAAGCTACAATCTGAAGTTCTCCCCCTTTCAGGAATTATGTATGATTATTTAGAAATCCATAAAGGTGATAGTCTTACCATGTATTGTGATATAATGTAGGCAATACAACTTTTTTTTTTTGCTAAGCCAGCCCCCTGTCCCATAGAGCCCCATGCAATTTGAAATGATTTAGCCAATAGCGTTAGACTACAGCTTACGTACAGATGTCAATCACACCGCATGTGCGGGATTGAGGACGTACCTAGACAGATGCAGAGTTGGCAACTTTTCTTATGGACAAGTTAGTCTATAGATATGAATAAACAACATAACATTAGCATAATATTTTGTAAAACAATGTGTTTTAGCTACGTTTGTCAGCAAGTGGTGCACGTTCACGAACAAGAGGCATTGCTTTCGGCCGTAAATATGGAAATAATGAGCACGGCTTAAGTTGTGATACATTTCACGCCTACCATTAGGGGGAGCCTCTGATTGGCGGGTTGAATCGGGCTTCTCGCATGTGCGATTTATTATCATTCTGGATTCTGTCGAAGAAACATCTGTCTGAGGCAAGGAGCTCCCGCCCCAGCGCAGCAACAGACAGGGAGGGATGAGAGGAGAGCAGCAGAGAGAGGTGTGTGTGTGGCCCTCACTGTCCTTCTCTGCTGTGACAGTGGTTATGAGGACAATCACAGCAACATCAGTGAAAGAATGCATTCCTGAGAAGTCCATGTGAACAAAAACCGCCTGTATGAGCCCGAACCGACGCGACTGAGCCCAGACCCTACTGACCCAGATGTAAAAGAGCCCTTAGAAGGGAGAGGAGCCCACGGCAGCCTGCAGGTACAGTCTGTGTCACTCACTTACTCTCACTTCTCCAAGAGGGAGTCGGCTCCTATCGGTCACATCAAAGAGCCGGCTCTGAGAGCCATTTCGTTTGCACCAGACACATCACTAGTATGAGGTGATACATTTGGACCTTGGGTTGGGTAAAATTTTCGGATGTCATGGGCACGTCCAATACAGGTGCAAGAAATTATATAAAAAATAAGACATGTCGTGGTGACGTCTTTTCCAGGTCATTTTGACACTTTCATTTTTGGTCCACTGAAGGTGCAGACTGTGACGCCAGATGACGTCTTTTATTAACCTCTTCTGGACGTCCTGTAGTGACTCTGGGACCTCCATGTAAGAGCTAACTCTGGTCCAAACGAGGTTGCTGTGAACGTCCTATTTACATAACACCCACCAAGTAATCAACGTCACATGGACGTGCAGATTGTGTCTATATTGAGTCCGTAAGTCCAAGGTCAATTCTGGACTTCTATGGGACACGTAAACTAGGTCCAATATTTGGTTATTTAACGATGACCCCACTTGGACAAGAAGAAACAGGTGAAGAAACAGCAACTCATGTCACCTTTTAGAAATGCTATGATTATAGAATGCATCATTGAAAATGTATGACATAAATTAGAAAATAATAAAAACACCCATCACTTATGTTCATTTTAGCGATCACAACTCGCGCAGACTCGTGACAAACAAAGAACTTCCGGTTAAACATTCTTTTCCGATGGGGTGACATAGATTTTAGTGGAACGCCATTCGCGTAACTTTAGGTCACGTGACTTACGGGGTCAAACACTTCAGTCATGGCAATGGCGACTGGAGGTGGAACCATTCCTCACCCCAGACTCTGGAACTCTCTCCCCCTGAGCCTGAGATCCATGGACTCAGTGGTCTCCTTTAAAAAGCAGCTGAAAACTCACCTGTTCAGGCTGCTTTTGGTGTGACCTTCAGTTGATTCTTCATCACTACCTTCTGCAGCTGTTTCTACCAATTCTGCCTTTACCGGGATCCACTCTTTCCACATCTTTCTTATTAATTTTCTTTTTCCATTTTTCTCACAGTTTTTACTTTTCCCATTTTTATCTTCATCATTATCTTCTTTCTTCTTCTATTCTTCTTGCTGTGAGTCAACAGTGCAACCAGCGGCACCAGCATGCAGCCCATGTTTTAATAGTGTTCTATAAAATAACTGGCATGGCTGTAAGTCATCTAAACAAATAGGGAAAATAATGGCAGATCAACATTAGCTCTTTTATGACATATAAAGTTATACAATTTCTTACACTGGTAAGTGAGGGTGTTGGGTTGTGTCAAATGTTTGAATTGACAATCAAATTTAAACGGTCAGAATTTTAAAAAGTGACACCAGCTTTTGACTACTTAGTAATATGAGGTTAATGTTTATTTTCTCAATATTTGAGTCATTTCAGATTGTCAACAGTATGCCATTATTTTCATACTGCACCATAAATGCAGAATGTGAGGACAAAATAACACTAAAAGACCAAGGTGACTTTTAAGAATCCTCAGCCAATGGAGCGTAATCCTATATGTTCTATGATGGGGAAGGTTCAAATGCATTCTACTCCATCTTTCTTTCATTGGCCTCTTTGTTTCCTCCAATGAAGCAGAGGTGCCATAAAAATAATGTGTTTGAAAGCCATGGAAGCCCAGCTTTGAGCTGAGTGTTGGAGGTGAGCGTTAAACACCACTCCAGGGTAGGAGTCTGCATCCTTGAACTGAAAAAACATCACAAAGACAACAATTTTAGGTGAATGGGATATTGAAGGAGTTACTCACAGATGAGCCTCACACACACACACACACACACACACACACACACACACAAATAAAATAAAATATAAATTGACAGACACTCAGTTTTTTTGGATGGTGGTGCTGGTGTGTGTGTGTGTGTGTGGGGGGGGGGGGGGGGGGTGTTAAACAGGAATACGTGAATCTGGACATATTGCACATAAACCTTCAGGACATAAACAGACCCACTCATTTAACGTGAGGTCTCAGTCGCAGCTGAAAGGCTATTTAATGGCAGCACTTGTGAAATTCTCTTTAGAGGAAAATTGGCAAAACTTTTGCTTTGAGTTCAAATGAGGGGTAATGTGACCCAAGTGTGTAGACGGGTTCAGGACTCGGGTCGCTTCTGTGTCAAAAACAATAACAAATAAAAAAAAGATACCTGTGGAAATAACTATTCACTTGGTCACATTATGAATGATTCAAGGTTTGTACAAATGCTTGAAATCTGTAAAAAATCTGTTTTTATGATGTATTTCTAATAAATTAAAAGTGTATTAAAATCGGTTTTGGCACAACTGAATTTTTTTTGCAGAACAAGCAAGTCAAACATAATTGTATTCAATTATAATCACTGTTAGGTGAGGGGGAAACTTGCTCAATAGTTGCTTGAATGTGAATTTGTACAAAACAAGGTCAAGTTGTATTTTATCCCACTTGGGAAAATGCAGGTGGCTCAAAATTTCTCTTCTCATAAGAAAATAGTAAAAACACAGATTCCAGACAGACAGTGAACATATCATAATGCAAACATAGCAAAAAAAATAAGCGAGTCATAACAAAACAAATGGAATGAATAAGGTTAAACTAAACCAAAAGAAATAAGACGACACCTAAGATATCTTAAAAAGGTTACACAAGTGTGTGGCAGGGTCAACCTCATCCCTGCTTGTGCAATCGTATTGCTGTAGTAGGCACAAATGACCTGTGCTACTGTGTAGTTCTAGTTTTTCTCTGATGAACTCTTGCCATTTGGTCTACTGCTAATAAAATCTGAATATTTTCTACTTTTTGTTTAGACAAATTGTTTTCCACAAGTGCAAGCAGCACAGTATGCACCAAAACACAACTGAAATCCTATACATCTGGTCATTTGACCAGAGGTATGATGAATAAAACATTGTCCATGCCAACCATTCATTTGCAGATGAAGATTCCCAGTCATCGGGCATGGTATCTTAACAAAGACAACAATATAAAAAATGATTGCTGGATTTCTTAGTTTTTCTGGATATGTTTAGCCTTTAATTCTAGGAGATTTATCATAAATGAAAAGCAGGAATTTCCAACTCCGAGCCACGGTGATGCGAGCCTAGAAATCTAGACCAAGGTCTAGACATGCTCTGTTGGAGCCTCAGCAGGCCAGAACAGTCTTGTGTTTTGCCAATCACAGCACTTTTATTGATTTGGTGGGCTGGATGTTACTGCAACTGAGCGAAACAACAAAGATGTTTGAAACAGCTTTGGCATCAACTTTGGACTATTTAGACTTGGGCTTTTCTTTGAGTCAAGAGCAGATAGAGGTACTTAAGTTTATTTAGAAAAAGGATGTATTTGCGTCTTCTTCAACAGTCTATGGTGGACTGCTCCATTGACTGACATCCGTAGCGGTGAGTATGTCATATTGCTCGTTGTCCAATAGAATGCGGAGACAGTTTGAAAGACAACTGTAGATTCCGCCCCACGACTGAGATCTGTCTATGGGTCGAGGCCAGACTATATATTTACATATATAGGATGGCTTGCCAAGCTATTGTAAACCTGCAAATTTGACCAGTTTCCTGCTCCAACATAGTCCACTTAGGCCTAGTTCACACGGCCGGATAATTGTGCCAATTTTTGACCTGAACCTCCCCTTCTTTTTTGCTGATAAACTAGTGCTGTAGATCAATGTAGTCATTAGTTTGACATTTTAGTGCATCTTGTTTAAAATATTGCCATTCAGCCTAAAACCATCCCTGTAAAGCCCTCTTCGGGTAAAAAGGTGGGTCTGTACCAGTGTAGCACTTTTCAAGTCTTTCTGTAATGTGTGCTTTCTTCATGTGTCATCTCAGTATTATCTTCTAACCTGTGCCTGGCCTTGCCTGATTATCATCACCTGTTTCCTTCAATACTTAACCCACTCATGCATAATGCTCACTACAGTGAACAAGGCCGTGGAAGTTGTTGCATTGGAGCCTCCACTCTACAACATATTCATGTTCAGAATGCATGTTGTCCACTGAAGTGGACATAGAAAAGAATTCTTTGAAAATGAAATGCTCAATCAATTTCAGTTAAAATTAGTTTTGTTCATGTCTAAATTGAATAAAAAATAGGATCTGTATCTCCCTAACATCATTACTCCAGTGAAATCCCCATCTGCCTCTCTCTGCTGCAGATCATGGAGAAGGATTAATTATCTCACATACCAATCAAAGAAAACCAGTGAGGGATCTGTCCTTTCACTCCGCATTCCTATTGCTGACATTCCCGGTTCCAGAACCATTAACATTTCATCATGAATCTGTTTAATAAATATAGTTTTCTTTTGTCAACTCCTGTGTGTCATGAAGTAGTGTGTGTTGAAGGTGAGGATCCAAATGCATTGACACAATTCTAACATTTTTGGCTCTATACACCACCACAATGGATTTGAAATTAAACAAACATGATGTGCTATAACTTGAGGGTATTTACATCCAAATCAGGTGAATGGTGTAGGAATTACAACAGTTTGCATCTGTGCCTCCCACTTGTTAAAGCAGCATTCTGCAACTTTGCAGTTATATGGTCTCTGTCGCCTTCTCAAGGCTTGCTGCGTAACGTCGCTGTCGTAACATTAAATCTCTCTCTGGGGTATAAGAGGCATGTTTACATTCCTAATGTCAGGCAAAACAATGAAAATAAACTTTTCCACCTCCACACATTGAATAAATAGTTTTATCAGGACTGTATAACAACTTTATGCCCGACCAAACACAATAACCCCGGTTAAATCATTTATTATTTACCTAGCCTTTAGCAGCACGGCTAGGTCAGAGTCCGTAGTTCATGCCTTTCTTTCTAAAAGAGCTCTCCAGCAAGGAAAAGACGGCCCAATAATAACTCTGGTCTTTGCTCTATCACGTTCTTTTCTTTTCCTATATTCCTCTGAAAAGGGATTTCTAGCTTTCTTTGGTGAATCTGCCACTGCTAAACACCGAGTCTACGTTATACAATTATGGCAAGCCAAAGGGATAAAAAAATGTGCATTCTAAACTGGCATTATGTCTGCCAAAACACTCATTCAAGACGCGCGTTTTGGCGGACATAACATGCGTTTAGAACGTGCTTTTTTTAAATCCCTTTGGCTTGCCATATGTTGCTGTAAAACGACACCCAGTCAGTACATCCTGCGGCTACCCGAAGCTTAAAAACTGTATAGTGCAGTAAACAGACGTGGGACCCCCCAACACTATCACAGGTATGAAAATGAACATAATAGATAATGATGCAAAAACTTTACAAAAAAGCATAATTTTAAGGTGTAAAAGTTGCGGAATGTTGCTTTAAGGGACCAAAAGTAATGGGACAGAATAATAATCATAAATCAAACCTTCACTTTTAATACTTGGTTGCAAATCCTTTGCAGTCAATTCCAGCCTAAAGTCTGGAATGCATGGACATCACCAGATGCTGGGTTTCATCCCTGGTGATGCTCTACCAGGCCTCTACTGCAACTGTCTTCAGTTCCTGCTTGTTCTTGGAGCATTTTCCCTTCAGTGTTGTCTTCAAGTGAAATGCATGCTCAGTTGGATTTAGGTCAGGTGATTGACTTGGCCATTGCATAACATTCCACTTCTTTGCCTTAAAAACTCTTTGTTTGCTTTTGCAGTATGCTTTGGGTCATTATCCATCTGCACTGTAAACCACCATCCAATGAGATCTGAAGCATTTGACTGAATATGAACAGATCATATTGCCCGAAACACACTCTAGGAGGTAGGTGTATGTGTGTCAAAGTCAACAATCAAGAGAAGACTTCACCAGAGTGCATACAGACGGTTCACCGCAAAATGTAAACCATTGGTGAGCCTCAAAAACAGGAAGGCCAGATTAGAGTTTGCCACACATCATCTAAACAAGCCTTCACAGTTCTGGAACAACATCCTATGGACAGATGAGACCAAGATCAACTTGTACCAGAGTGATGGGAAGAGAAGAGTATGGAGAAGGAAAGGAAATGCTCATGATCCTAAGCATACCACCTCATCAGTGAAACATGGTGTTGTCATGGCATGGGCATGTATGGCTACCAATGGAACTGGTTCTCTTGTATTTATTGATGATGTGACTGCTGACAAAAGCAGCAGGATGAATTCTGAAGTGTTTCAGGCAATATTATCTGCTCTGCTCATATTCAATAAACAATGGGGAAAGAGGAAATTTTGATTAAAAAATTAGAAGAAAGACAAATAAGAAAAAGGTAATCATGGGATCCTGAGAAAGAAAGAATTGGTATAAACAGCAGCATGAAAAGAAAACAGTGATGAAGAAAAAGATGAACAGAAGGTCACACCAAAGCCAGTCTGAACAGGTGAGTTTTCAGCTGCTTTTTAAAGGAGACCACTGAGTCCACTGATCTCAGGCTCAGGGGGAGAGAGCTCCAGAGTCTGGGGGCAAATGATCTGTCACCTTTGGTCTTTAGCCTGGTGCGCTGCACAACCAGTAGGCTTTGATCACTGGACCTCAGGGACCTGCTGGGGGTGTAGGGACTGAGAGGATCACCAATGTATGATGATGCTTGTCCATGTAAGGCCCTGAAAACCAGACCCAGGATCTTGAAATGAACCCTGAAGTTAACATTGCAGACAGTGAAGCTGGAAGAGAAGCGGGGTGACGTGGGTGTGCTTTGGTCAGAAGCCAAGGTTTGAGGTAAGCACCCCCCCAACATTAGCTGTAGGAGGTTCAATTGTCTCATTGGCAAAATGAGTTACACTCATCATTGTCACGCCGTGTCTGGTTTAGAGGTCTTACATACCATCTACGATACCACTGTGTACTGTGCCCCCTAGCAGAATCCTCCAGTGCTACGTGCAGTGCAGCAGCAATTATGTGAACAAGACGCAGCCTGCTGCTTGAGCCAATGCGGGGTTAAAAAACAATATATTCCCAGCCTTATATTCAAGTTCCTCTTAATTTTTGCATGTAAGGTTGTGATTTTTGATCAAACAGAAACACATGCACTGATTTCTATGTTGATCAAGATGTACAAACTCATTTGTATGTGCAGCTTGAAACTCTTGGATTTGTTTGCACAAAGGCCCTTTTCTTGATTTGAGACCACACCATCTTTCAGTAGGAAATCCGAGCAGGTCCCTGAGGCCTCTGGTCTTCCAAGTGATCTTCAAAAATTAGCCCCACCCTAACCAACCTTTTACAGAAACAGTTACTCAAAAACAATCTCTTATCTGCAGTCCGTAGATTTTTCAAACTGACATGCAAACATCCCCATAATGTATGACAAATGTCTTATCAGTCTGCCTCCATTTTTCTTCTAGTGTGTCCATTTAGGGGAGATTTATGTGCTGCAATTCTTCCACTTGCAGCAGCAGATGATTAAGAAGCAGGACAGTTAGGTAGTTTGATATTTCTGAGTTAATGTTATATTCCCAGTAATGTGCCTTTTAAAAGTTGCAAGAATTAGCACATGGATCAAAGTTTCTGGAAATGTACATGTGTGAATTTTGTCATTTGCAATAAGTTTTCAAAAACTCTTGCAGGAATGGAACTCAGGAAAAAATCCTTTATTTCATCATGTCCTCTTTTTCCACAATAATGGAAGCACCTGACAGCTTAAAGATTGACAGGATACAAACCTTATGAATGTACTGTTAACCTTTAAAACTGAGTGGGCAAAGTAGTTTTAAATGTTTAAAGTAACTTAAAAATGCTTAAATGTGACTATCTTACCCAGTTCTATGATATAAAGTTGGTAATCTTTCATTGATTATATATTTTCCCTAAGTCGCTTCCCTAGCCTCTACAGCATAATGAATGATTTATGCAAGTCTAGAGCGTAGACCAATAGGGAGCATAAGTCATGCTCATTTACCTCCGAACCATGGGTCCCTTACTGCCAAAAGAATGAATGGAAGTCTATGGGCTGATAAAAGTTTTTTTCTGATCCCGTTTGATGAATGCCATGGATGGATATGATATCCGTGAATTTTGAGGAAACATTTTTGTGTGTAATGTGGAACGATACTAATCCTCTTCCCGCGTAGCATCAGTGGAGATAAACTGGCCACTTCACGAAAAATCTCCTCTTTCTCTTGAAAGTAATGAAATTTCACCACAATGACTCTTGGGGTTTCCCACCCCCAGACGGTGAGCCACAGTGGGCTCAGTCTCCAGTGGCCTAGTGGTAGGGAGATCGGGGTTCGAATCCCGGTCGGGTCATACCAAAGACGTTGAAGAAATGGGACCCAATGCCTCCTCGCTTGACACTCAGCACTAAGGGGGTGGATTGGGGGGTTAAACCACCAAATAGTTCCAGAGCGCGGCCACAGCTGCAGCTCACTGCTCCCCACAGGGATTGGTCAAATGCAGAGATGTACTTTCACCAGTGTGTGATGATGACTTGGGACTTTAACTTTAATGGTAGACGTGAATTTGAGCCGACCAGTCAGTCAGCAGTGGGTATGTTGGACCGGTTCAGCCTGAGGCACACCGCCTTGGGAAGAGGGCTGAAAATATGTCTGGTTGTGTGTGGAAAATTACCGGGCTACCCGGATGTGAACACTCATTATCCTAACTAGGCCAGGTAGAGCCGATGCTAGTGTGAAAGGCCTATAATTATCTGTGTACCCCTATGAGCTTCCAGTGGTGTTAAATGGGAAAAGGTTTAGTCTTACTCACAAGAATTTAAAACATACATAATTTAAACATTTGTAAACACTAATTATGTTTTTATGGACGAAGCCTAAGTGATGGCAGAAAGTGATCACCGTCGTCCAGATACTTTTTCCAAGTCATTTAATCATTTGTTGATGGAATACAGTTTGACGTGCTTGGATTGTTTAGTATTAATTTATATTCTTTGTGAATACACTGTTGCAACTATCTATTATCGTTATGTATAATGGGCCTGCAGCATAAACTCCTGCAGCTGGCTTCAGAGGCCATCTTTAATGATGGTATTCTATAAACATGAATGCCAATTTTTATTCTCATTTCTGCTCTTACAACCAACTGCAGACATTTCTGATTTTGTTTTGGGTACCGTTTTGGTTATACCAGACCACAGACAGATGTCCCAGTGATGTCCTCACCAAAATGGTCTACATGCATATGCTATAATGTTCTATGGTAATACTACAGTAGAGCTTTATGATTATTATCATTTGAAGAAAGTCAAAGAATCTCTGTAGGATGAATCAAACCAAAAGAAGGTGATGGGGCTGTCAGTTAGTTTAGGATTATTTTATCATGAACAGACCAAAAAGACAATGTCAACAATGATCACATTTTGTTTCTGAGACCTTTGTTTTGCTTTTTAATCAAAATCCTTTTTCTTTCAACTGGTGTATTCCATGCCAGTAGAGACTTTCTGAGTAAATTTTGCAATTTTCTGTATCAAAGATTCTGTAATAATGTTACAAAAGGTGTTTGGGTCATTTGCAGCACTGACAATTTATTGAGGATAAACAGAAATAATGTAAAGTTAACTAACTGTACTTGATATGTGTCTGGGTGAGTAAATATATGTAATGATAACGGTAAATGACCCACACTTGTATAGTGCCTTTCTTAGTCAGAGGACTCCAAAGTGCTTTACACTACAGTAAATCATTCATCCATTCACAGTTTGATGGTGATGAGCTACATTGTAGCCACAGCCGCCCTGGGACACACTGACAGAGGAGAGGCTGCTGTACACAGACACCACTGGTCCCTCTGACCACCACCAGCAGCCAAGTCTATTGTTCATGATATGACTGTCATAAAGGATGGCTTGAGAGCAAGGGCGTCAGAAGCATAAAACAGTGGAGGAGGGAAGGGGGGTTCTCCTCCATTAAAACATGTAGTGGAGTAGATGTAATTTCCTGCATTTTATCAGATTGTTAAATTATAATTAGGCCTATATGATTGTTTTTAAATGTGAGATTTTAAAATACACAATTATCAATGAAATAACATCAAATAATAATAATAATAATAATGGCATGAAATGACATGCTTGGCCTAGTTTATTTTGTTTGAACCCAATGGTCTTATTTCAGAAAAGTGTTGGAGCATGAACCAGGTTCTGATTAATGCAGAAAATACTAAAACATTAAAAGATAGAATAGATCTCCTTCTAACCAGCTAACCACAAACCCTTCCAATAATCTGTCCTGTTGGGACGTTTTGACTTTTGTTATCTCCTCATGTCCTCTGTGTCTCAGGGGAGGAGCAGATATGAAAAACAAGAAGACCATCTACTGTAACTTAAAGTAAACGTCCCACTCTAACATAATGGTTGTGACGCCGGTGCTTGAGAGGACCCAAATATTGCAGACATAGACTACTAAAATTAAACTATCTCAGTGAATGATAAAACAAAACAACAAAGCAGATGAACTCTCAAGCAAACCTGTAGCAGGAAAGATCCTGTCCAGTAATCAGGGGCGGAGTGCACCAGCTGGGCGTAAGTCCGGGCGTAACCTTAAGTCCGACGTAGATTTGAAAGTTACGCCCAACTCGTTGTTAAGACGAGTGCACCACTCAGGCGTAAGCCCTTCAGCCGTTGCGCCCAGGTGTAACTTTTACGCCTGATCAGGAGCAGGCGTAAGTGGGAAGATCTAGGCCTAGAGTTGTTTTATGAGCGTGTAAATAAGCAGCAGACAGAACGCACAGAGGAGACTCGCCGGGGCTGCAGCGCAGCCGATGAATTTGTTTATTCTTGTGCGTGAGTTTAAGCACTATATTATTAGAGAATTGTGTACGGTCTATAATAATAATAATAATCCATATGAGCCATTCCGATCATTTTCCTGGATGCAGCGTTCTCGTGTTGAGGATGTGAGCTCAGCGCAGCGCTCATCCTCCCGAATCTCATCGGGTAGCGCGTCGGGTGCTGAACAACGCCATAAAGGTCGATAAAAGCAGGTGAACGCACTTCAAAAACATCTATAACCACAGAGCTGTATGGCGAAGCTTTTGGAAGAGGGTCCTTTCCTGTCCGGGGTATTTTTAAGAGCAGACTGGTGTTTTTTTGCGCTTGACAGGAGATTTTTTATTTATTTTTTCTCCTCAACTGTACGCACTCAGCCGTCACTCGTTATTGATGCAGCAGTGATCATCTTCCACACAGCATTTTTTTGTTTTGTTTTTTCGTTTTTGTGTCATTACATTTAATAGAAAGTTGCCTCCCGCTTTCAGCTTTGCTTGAGCCGATACGTTACTAGGCAACGAGCACAGCAACGCTTGTATTCTCGGGAACGCGCACGATACGCCCAGGCGCAGCTACGATTGGTCCTAGTTTGTGTTGGTGCACTCGGGCTAATCTCCATTCTTTACGTCTGACTTAGCTAA
The DNA here is from genome assembly GCA_006937985.1 of Aphyosemion australe. Classification (NCBI taxonomy): domain Eukaryota; kingdom Metazoa; phylum Chordata; class Actinopteri; order Cyprinodontiformes; family Nothobranchiidae; genus Aphyosemion; species Aphyosemion australe. The sequence goes on from SSNS01000019.1 coordinate 41,498, forward strand.
GTCAGACGTAAGGGTTAAGACTGGCTTAAGTTACGCCCAGCTGGTGCACTCCGCCCCAGAGGGTTGTAGGATCGATCCCGGCTCCCAGCAGAGAGTGCTGTTGTTGTGTCCTTGGGCAAAACACTTAACCCACCTTGCCTGTTGGTAGTGGTCAGAGGGAGCGGTGGCGCCTGTGGAGGGCAGCTGTGGCTACACTGTATCTCATCATCACCAGCGTGTGAATGTGTGTGTGCATGGGTGAATGATAGACTGTAGTGTAAAGCATTTTGGAGCCCTCTGACTCTGAAAGGTGCTATACCAGTGAGGGTCATTTATCATTTATTAAGATGGGAAGAACTGAAAGACTTCATGTAATGGGAGAGGTGATGACTTTAGTGAGGGCAGATGAATAAGACTGGTGTGGGGAAGAGGGCAATTAGAGTTCAACCAACAACTCAATAAGTCAAATAAACAGAAAACAAAATGCAAACATAACTGAAAATTCTCTATAAACAAAAATCCTGAGAGCATTACCAGGGATCAATGGCAGGTGGTCAGTCTGACGCTGATTTTTAGAAGAATGACTCTCTCCCCTATGCTGGTTCCTTTTGACTGGTGACTTGTCCAGAGAGCCATCTATTGTCTATCGACTGCTGAGAGAGGGATCGGCTCTCTCTGACCCTGAACAGGATTACATGTAGAGAAAATAGATGGAGAGCCGTTAGTGAAATACTCTCAGGTTGTTTCACATAAAGAAAGGCACAAAGAAACAACAGAGTGCCATCAGAGCTCCACAACACTGTTGCTGCCTACAATCAGGGTGAAAGAAAAAGAAAACCGTCTATGTAAACTGGAGCTCCTCTGATGCAGTAAATCCTCTGAAGACAGAGTCCATTTTCCAGATTTTGGCCCATGCTTGATAAGACTTTTGTAAGATGCACTCTTCTTGTCCACTTACTTGATAAAGTGAACAATTATCCTCCACCCATGTGAGACAACATTGATCCCCTCTGACAGATTTATATTAACGATACTACATGGTATGGGGACAAACCCTCTGCTACAGCGAATGAACACTCATCTATAACAAACAACACATCAGGCTCAGGGTCATGAAAACAGTGATGTAATCAACAAAAGGGCCATCATTTATCCTGAGTCCGGTCTACCTGTGAACATTGGATTTATAATGTTGGGTTCAATTCATAAAGACATTTGGGAGCAGTCATGAAATTATAAGTCACTTTTAGTGGCACATTGATCACAGGTCATATTTCAATTAGTGTGACAGGCTGTCAAGTAAACAACATTCATGGAGAGTTTAATGTATTAGTGTCCATGAAGGCTTCTTAGCTGCCAGCCGGCTGAGAATGGTGTCAGATGTTAGATCACCAAAGGAGATGACATGCAGCGCTTTAATGGAACAAATTATAGTGTTAATAATATACAATTTTATTATCTGCAGAATAATGTTGGTCATAGTTTTAGTCATATCATATCTAGGTAAAGTTGGAGTTCCTGGTAAAGCTGGTCAACAAGCTACATTTTCAAAACACACAATTCAAAGGTCCATTCAGAACCATTGTTTTATTTGGGAAGTCTTGCTTTTAAGTTTTTTGTTTTAAAATTTAATTTAAAGTTATTGGGTTTTCAAAAGATTTTACTTGCATGTTGTGATACAGTAGCCTAGTGAACTAGACCAAATTCTTGCCTTGCAAAGTTTGGTCTAGGCACGCTTCATTGGAACCCTCGCAGCCCGGTCCACTGCTGTGGCTGTCCAATCACAGCTTGCTATAGTTTTGGTTGGGCCAATCACAGCGCTCTATATTGTGAGCCAATCACAGCGCTCTATATTGTGGGCCAATCACAGAGCGGGAGTAGCTGATGATGTCAGAGCTGCGACTGCAAACACAAACAACATGGCGGCTGGACAGGAACCACGTTCGTTTGAAACGGCTTTGTCATCAACATTGGACGATTTAGACTCCAACGTGCGTAAGTCTGTCGGATATACTTAATGGCATTTTATTTCTATCAAACAAAGTAGTGCAATGTCCCAGTACACCTGATATTCACATGTTTTTCATACAAAAAAAACACAAATAACTGGAGTAGATGTTAACTTGGGATTACACATTTTTAGCATTTCTGGAAAATATTGAAATTATCAATCATCCTTAGCATAATTAATAATTAGTAGTGAGGCCAACGTCTCCTGGAGGGGGGGGGGGTAATTGACAACCACTGGATTAGATGAACGATGAAGACAAATGTGGCTTTCCTATGTTGATGTTACAGCTAACCCACTAAACAATCAACGTCACATGGACATGCAGTCCATCACCATTTCTAGTAGAAAAAGTAACAATTTACTGTGCCTCAATTGTCTGGCGAACAGGGGGCGGGACTTCTGACGTATCGGCCAATAGCTGAAGATATTTCACACTGGATCTGGTATGATTTTTTCTGTTTGTCTGCGGGCAGCAGAGGGCGACACCGTCCTCTCCTGCCCACGGACAAACGGAAAAGAAAGTGACGCCGCCAGGAGCGGCTAGCTCTGAGGATGACAGCAGTATAGCGGTCGAAACGTCAGCAAGAAAAAGGTAAAAACAACTCTTTTCTGTGTTAACAAAAGAACCAAGCGATGCAAGTATAGAGATACACAGAATAAACATACAAAAGATGTTTAAATGCTTCATTCTATTGGTCCGAACAATCCAAAAGAGGTGTAAATCATCCAAATGGACCAATCAGTCATGGAGATAGAAGGCTGTGTAATGTGTAGCTCCAGGCAATGCCACCATCGTAAATATGTGTGATGTATCTGCAGTTTGAAACAACTTTATTTATCACTGAATAACTTTACAATGTTAACAAAGATGGCTAAAAGGTTGGACAACAAAAACTATGGAATCAGCCATTTGAGACCTCGCCTGAAGTGTCTGTGTTTAAACCTCTGTAAAATTTTTGTTCTTCACCTTAACAAACTCAAACTTTTTACAACTACTGTCAAGATGTAAGAATTCATTCAGGTTTGAAGCTACTGCTGCATTTTTCCAAAGAGGTATTCATCCTGAAATTACATTTTTTCAAGCGGCAAAGAAAAAAATCTACTTTTTTTTTTACAATGTTCCATGTCCATTTACACTTTATCACTGACACATATTCCAAAAGCAATCAAATAGGCCTTGTGGTTACAGAAATATACTCATTAAAGTGTGGGCATGTCATTTTCGAGAAGCTTTCTCAAAAAAAAGGCCTAGGGCCAAAAGGGTTGGCAGGCTTAGAAAAAAAAATTACATTGTGACTTTTTTCGCATATTGTGAAGTCCAAATGTTTTATTATGTATTGACTGTGGTTAAGCTGCCATAGCACTCTGTTAATCACCCTTTAATAATAGATCTATCTAACTCTATGCATATATTTTTTAAATGTTATTTCTTTCTGGTTTGCAGTCCTGTGTGCTGGCTTCCACAGCAGAACATCCCAATCAATATGGTCAAGGCGATTAATGCAGCAGTGGATGTGATGTACTTATACAGAGCTTTCATGGCCCAGTGAAGGATGAAATCACCCTCTGAGCCCCGAGATCTTAAGAACCAAAGGTGCACTGGGCAAACCCAAGCAGGGGGAGCAGCAGGAGTGATGCTGTAGGAGCTAGGAGGGTAGCTGGGTGTTCATTGGATTGGTTCTACTGGTTTAAAAATGTGTGAGATGTTTCGGGAGAGCACTGGACCCTCTCCAATTACCAATAATAGATGCATGAATCCACTCTGATGGGAAATGCATGGGTCAAAGTGAGCAAGAGGACTGCAACAGACAATGAGAAAGGTTGATGAGGCTGTGGGTGATCTTGATGCTACAGTACCTTTTGTATGTAATGTCCAGCTGCTCTTGCTAAAGAGCTGTTGGGAAGAATACAAGATAGTACCTTGTTCACAGTCACAAGTGATTTTCTGACTAAATGTAATGAACTGGAATGAGTGTGAACACTGGTGGGGTGACAGAAATTCAGAGAAGATTTAACTCTATAAAATACCTATTTAAATGGAAACTCAGTCACCATGAAATGATCATAAAGTGATGTGACAAACAGGACTCTGGCTGCTGCCTGTAAGAGTCCCGAGGGTAGGGTGTGGGAATCCAAAAGTGTATGTGTATATACACTGCTCACAAAAATTAAAGGAACACTTTAAAGAAACACATTAGATACATCAGATCTCAATATGAAGTTGGATATCTATACAAATAACGACAGGACAATGTCTTAGGAACAAAAGGATGCCAAGTCTTTTAATGGAAATAAAAGTTCTCAGCCTACAGAGGGCTCAATTGTGTAGACACCCTAAAATCAGAGTGAAATGAAGATGTGGCAGGCTAGTCCATTATTTCAAAAACTTCATTTCTGCAACTCAAAATGCTTTTCAGTATCTTGTGTGGCCCCCACAAGCTTGTGTGCATGCTTGACAACGTCGGGGCATGCTCCTAATGAGACAACGGATGGTGTCTTGTGGCATTTCCTCCCAGATCTGTGTGAGGGCATCCCTGAGCTCTTGTACAGTCTGAGGAGCAACCTGGCGCCGCCTAATGGACCGAAACATAATGTCCCACAGATGTTCTATTGGGTTTAAGTCAGGGGATCGTGAAGGCCATTCAATTGTTTCAATTCCTTCATCCTCCAGGTACTGCCTGCATACTCTTGCCACATGAGGCCGGGCATTGTCGTGCATTAGGAGAAAACCAGGACCTACTGCATCAGCGTAGGGTCTGACAAAGGGTTCAAGGATTTCATCTGGATACCTTATGGCAGTCAGAGCACCATTTCCTAGGCAGTAGAGGTCTGTGCGTCCCTCCATGGATATGCCTCCCCAGACCATCACTGACCCACCACCAAACCTGTCATGTTGAACGACGTTGCAGGCAGCATAACGTTCTCCTTGTCTTCTCCAGACTCTTTCAGGGTGCCAGTGGCGGACTTTTCCAATTCTGGTGTTCTTGAGCAAATGCCAGTCGAGCTCTACGGTGCTGGGCAGTGAGCACAGGGCCCACTACAGGACGTCGGGCCCTCAGGCCATCTTCGTGAAGTCTGTTCCTGATTGTTTGGGTAGAGACATTCACACCAGTGGCCCTCTGGAGGTCATTCTGTAGGGCACGAGCAGTGCTCAGCCTGTTCCGCCTTGCACAAAGGAGCAGGTATCGGTCCTGCTGATGGGTTGTGGACCTTCTACGGCCCTGTCCAGCTCTCCGAGAATAACCGCCAGTCTCCTGAAATCTCCTCCATGTTCTGGAGATTGTGCTGGGAGACACATTAAACCTTCTTGCTGCAGCACGTGTGGATGTGCCATCCTGGAGAAGTTGGACAACCTGTGCAACTTCTGTAGGGTTAAGGAATCGCCTCATGCTGCCAGTAGAGATAATTACTCAAGCCAAAACTAGCACGAGTGGAAAACCAGCCAAAAAGATCAAGAGGGAGAAACTTGAAATGACCTCCACATGTTAAACCAGTCCTGTTTTGAGGGTTTTGTAATTGTTGCCACTTTAGTGCACCTGTCGTTAAGTCCATGAACACCAATACAGCTGAAAGTGATTAACAATGCCCTCAGCTGCTTAATCAACTAGAAAATTGTCACACAGGTTTACTTGATTTCATGCCAGGCCCAATAAAAAAAGTGTTCTTTTAATTTTTGTGAGCAGTGTACTAGGGCTGTCAAAATTAACGCGTTTTTATTGCAATAATTCAAAGCCACCTTAACTGAATACATTTTTTTAACGCGCGATTAACGCGCAGGCTTCTGTAGTTTTGTTTTGGCCCTCCTCGCGTTAAATCACGCGGGGACCTACGCCCATGCTTTCAGTATGAGCGTAAAGCCGGCGATGACGTAACCGCTCAGAAAGCGAGTGTAAACAGTGTGTAGAAAGTGACCCACAGCTCGGTATTTTTCTCTGGATTACGACGAGGCGGATAACCGGACGAGTTCAACCAAACATAATCGGTGGCGAAACGGAGGAGGAGGGTACAGTTTGTTTACTTTTAATGAGTATTTAATTCCTGTGTTCGAAGCGCTGCAACCGGGACCTCTCAGCTGAGGTCTCAGCTGATGAGAGAGCGTCATCATTCTGTCCCAATATAATTCAATAATCTACAGGAAAATAAAAAAATGTGCTGCCCGTTTTGCCGCTGGAAAAAATCCGGGAAAATTAATTGATAGCTTACCAGAATAACTTTGTGTGTGTGTGTGTGTGTGTGTGTGTGTGTTTGTGTGTGTGTGTGTGTGTGGGCCACAGTTCAGCAACATCAGCTGAGTTTGGCCCCTGTTGCATTATTTTTGTCTGAGTTCAATGGATTAAGAAAACAAAAAACAAAACAAAACAGAAGCGTTGCCTTATAATTTTGTTAAAAATAATAAGATATATTTAAAATGTGCTAAATAGGCAGAGTCCTAGTTCTTTATCACACTCTTGCCTTTGTCCTTGTTTTAGTACCACGTGTTGATTTTGTGATTCCTTATGGTGGAACCATATAAGGTGTTATTGTGTGGGAGGTAATGCCTAATTGCACTTTTGAATATTTCTTTTTCTGAGGAGGATACTGGACTGTATTTATCATGTTTGTTTGGTACAGTTATAATAAACATATTTTCTTAAAAAAGTATATTTGTCCACTCCATAGTTGAAATAAGAAAAATTTGAATAAGAAAAAAAAATTGCGATTAATCGTGAGTTAACTACGGACACTCATGCGATTAATCGCGAATAAAAAATTTAATTGATTGACAGCCCTAATATATATATATATATATATATGTATATATATATATATATATATATATATATATATATATATATATATATATATATATGTATATATATATAGTTCTTATGACTGGTGCTCCCTTTTCAGAGAATAAAGACTGTTTTTGTTTTCAGCTCTCAGTGTATAAGCTTTTTAAGACCTGACTTTTCTTCTACAACCCCAAAACATACATGAAATGCTATCTAGAGTTATTTATTTTTCATGCATGCAAATTTTGCTAGAAGAGGAAAAAAATGCCACTTGGTCAGATGGAATGATGGCACTTTGCAGAATCTATGAGTGCGTTTCCAGGGTGTAAATAATATGTCACATGTGATACTCGTTGACTAAAGCCACAACTCTTCCTGTCAAACATCTTCGACCTTAGAGTGCCATATTGTAAATCTGCCACATCAGTCCAACAGAAGCTGTGCAAAAATCCATATTTCATAGAGCACATAGCACAGAGATCAGCAGTCAGATGGTTAGCTCCATTTTGCTGTGATGGCATTAAAAAATGCTGATTTTTTTATTATTTAAAGCGGAATGAGGGGGAAATAAAGTTTTTGGAATATGGTAAAGGCTTTCACTTGACATGGACAGATGCTTCTCATCAACATGACACCTAAAGGCAGAGGGGAAGGGTTGTTTCATAAGCTTTCAGACTAAAGCTCATCATTAACTGTAGTTTGGCTTTATATTCAAAGAGCCAACAAAAGCAAATTTAAACATTATTTAAACTGGGGTACAGATAAATAATCTAAAGCTAACGCCAAGCTAAAGGGCAGATTGATCAGAATTTACTGTACCTGTTTATTGTTTTAAATTTATTGGCCACTCTGCATGAAAATTGTAGAAATTCAGTTTAACTACACTTTACCATCTGTATAAAAATAAACTGGGTTCAGTTTTTTAAGCAATTTTGTCATAAATCATTATAGAAAATCAAAATTCTCTCTAAACACTGAAGAACTGTGTTGCGTATACTCACTCAGACATCTTACCGGGCAGCTGCTGCTACTCGTCATTAGCTGTATTTTGTTCAACTTTGTGCTCTCAGTGGTTTTGAATAGTTGTGTTTACAGCTGCAGCAAAAAGTCTGAGCCATATGTCGGAGTCCTACACGCATTTCTAACTAATGTAGCAACATTAAAGTCATAAAACTGTTTGTAAGGAGCTGGGAGCATGACTGGAACAGCATGGCTAACCGTGTTAGCTCCGGCATGCTCAAAGGTTGGATCTAAATGATGATCCACATATTCCGACAATTTATCCACCTAAGACCGGCAGAGCTCCAGCGTCAGCTTGCTTGACCGCATATTTCCAAGTGTCCCTCGGATTATTATAACAACTAGCCGAGCCAGTGAGCGGCTGCGGGTTTACTCTGATCAGGAAAAGTTATATCAACATGTAAACGCAGCAATAAAACTGGGCAGGACGTTGTTTTACTTTTCTGTAGATTGTTGAATTGTACTGGGACAGCCCGACGTAGTTGAGGCTCTGAATGCTGTGTTAGCTCGTACACCTGCACATAAATAAAACACGCACACAATAAAAGAAAATAAACTGTACCAATTTTGGTTCTGAAGATGTTCACCATTCTTCCCCGTCAGCTTTGCCATCAGTGTTCTAGATTGATTTGCATGTTGTCTGAGTCTTGAACATGTCCAGCTGTGCGTTCACCTCGTCGGCTACCTGGCTTGCGGCTAAATAAGTCAAACAGGCTAGTGAGCTTAATCCCTCTGGGGCTCTCTGATATCCATTCTCCTCGTCGTAATCTAGAGAAAAACAATCTGACCAACTAGCAGTTTTCAGAAGCTACATCGACTGATGAAACATTGTCGTCTGCTATAATGCTAATGCAGAAAAACCAGGGGTCCGGTATGTTTACTCTAGCTGTCTGAGGGAAGTACTTGGTGAAACGTCACCAGCTGCTTAGTGCTCAGACCGGAAGCTAGCTTCCGTTTTTGCCATGCTATTTAAAGGGATATTCCACCCAAAATTGAAATTTTGTCTGTTGACATATCTCCCAGAGTTAGATAAGTGGGAAAAAGCGTTTTGTAACCAGCGCAGTAATTCTCCTGATCTGGCAGCAGTCCGTCTGCTTTAGTTTAGCATAAACAATGGAAGTGAATGGCAGGTACTAGCATGCTAGTACAGTATCTGACCTAAAACACTGATACCAGCTTCACTTCTGTGTAATCACTTCCCCCCAACCGTCTGCTTTGTGTGTTCTCATTCAGCTTAGCCTGGAGTCAGGGAACAGATGTGCAACACATGAAGGGAGCGAGGACCTGTCTACTGTGGACATTGAAGCTGATATCTCCAATTCTTCCACCACCACTAGTCCGACCTTGGGAGAGGATGATGAAATCAGCTTAGCCCACATGGAATTCTCCTTGTACCAACATCTTGGCTCTCAGACTAAAAAAAAGGAATTTAAAAACTTTCCACTATTATGCTTTAAAATTCCATCAGTCTGAAACTAACCTCCTTTCCTCTCCCATGTGCCCCTCACATTAAGGTCCTGTTTTATGAGAAACCTTTCAATTCCTTTTCTTATGTCTTGGGTTCAGCCTTATCAAGTCTGTTGTTCTGACATTAGATATAGAGATGCTTCATGCATGAACTTCTGGATTCTTTTTAAAGCTTTTATAGATAAAAATAACTGCTTTAAACCATCAACTTTTACTAGCGTGGATGCACGTCTCTGATCTGCCACTGGAGAACAAGTTCATTCATGGTTCAGACCTCGACGCTGCTCCCCAGACCACCTCAGAATCAGAATTTTTACCACCCTGCTGTCGGCACAGCCGGATGACAGATGGCTCCTGTATTATCTTGTTAAAAACGCCCGAGGCAAGGCCCACCTGGCCTGATAAGCAGATGATATGCAAAGCTTCGGAGTTATAAGCTTCATTTCATGACCTACCTCTAAATATTAACCACAGTCTCATTTAGTCTGACTCTGTTCCTCGTACAGCACGGGGCTGACAGTGAATAGATACTGACAAGGCTGCCTGGAGCTACATTCAGAGCTCGAAAGAAGGCAGAGATTGGCAGAATGTTTTTTTATAAACTGTAGCACTGTGAGAAAGTGACCAGTGGTTGCATGCTCCAGCCTATCAAAAGGCTTGCAGAAATCTTACAGCAGATTGCAGAGAACTGTGTCTTGATTGCAACAGTAAGAGGAAGAGAAGAAGGAGGGGCGGGCGGGGGGGTTAATACTAACTCTGATACAATTGTGGAAAGGTTAGCTGAATAAAAGGACAGCTGTGAGGAATACAGATGGGGCTGCTATCTGCTGGTCTGGGCTCATGGTGAGGTTATCAGGCTGACCAAGCATGGTTCTGTCTGGGATGATCTCTTGCTTTACATTCTGTAACAGCCGGGTTGAAAGACCAGAAAGGAACCGTGACGGTGCTGAGTAAATGTCAGCCTACTCTGTAGCTTATCAATAACCTTTAACAATTACACTTCGCGCCATAAGGTGTGGAGCCCTTTTGTTTATTTTCATGTTGTTCCAAAGGTTTTCTGGAGATTCACCTGCAGGTTGATTTGAAGCATTCCTGTGAGCTGGACAGCTACCTGTGACTCTGTGAGCTTGAGGGTTTTGTCATCAGTTACCCGAAGCTTTGACCGAGTTAACACCCCATCATTTAACAGATCTTACGCTGAGAATTATGAACATGTCTCCTGATATAACGCCTAAATATAACTTGATGCTAAAGTTCGCACAAAGAGCTAAAACATTTGTGTTTAGCTGATTGTTGGAACAAAGCTTCTTAGTAAGAAATCTTATACTGCTGCCTACTTTAGATCAGAGTAGAACAATCCTAATAATGATTAAAGAGCAACACAGCTAAATGTGCCATTAATCCTTTTTTCTGTTGGTCAGCAGAGTGAGACAAAAGGAGGTGTGTCTAGTTGGGCTTCTCTCTGATGAATTATCAACTCACTTTATGGGTGTATCTCAAAAAGATCAGGTACTATCCATCTGTTCATCATCAAAAACCCAAAGTTTTACAAAATGAGGTGATTATAAATCATATTTGAAGTAAACATGCCTGTGTGTAGATTTGATTTAGTTTTTGTGAAATAATCTTTGTTTCTGGTCTTGTTTTGTACGTTTTTTGTCTCTGCCATTTTTTGTTAATTTATGGTTTTCAGTCAGTTATTGTAAATATATTCTGCTGTCACTACCCCCTCCCCACTTTTTCTTAAGGGAGCTTGGTTCCATCATTATTTTTTACTTATTTTTACTGGGATGAAGAACCTTATGTTATTTTTATGGATCCTTGGTTTAGTTGCATTCAGTATTTGAATCATTTTGGACCAATGAAACAACCTGACCAGGAGACATTTGCCAAAGGGTCATTGTTAGAGTTGGTCTCATGTAGAGATACAAGATGACAGGCAGATGATAAGTTGAGTGCTGAGAAGTCAAACTTAGCTCCTGAACTTGGGTCCTACAGCACATCATATCCTCACACAGATAAGTAAAGTTGAAACAAAGTAAAAGACATACACAAGATATAATTTGGGTTTTTAAATCAGATATTTTAAGCCCCCTGGCTTTGCAGCACACCTTTAGGACTTGTAACAGCATCTGACCTGCTGACCTTATTTTGACCTGCTGATTTTATTACAAATAAAATAGGTGTGAAATGAAAAAACAATATCCTTTTGGCTACTGACTCTGGAGATTTTGTAATTTTGGTGACAGACAGAACTCAGACAGAAAATAAAAAGTATTTCCGCACCATCACAACATAACATGACTCATGCACGGTTGTTAGACTATACCTGCCTCTCATTGAGCAGAGATGGCCAGCAGCAATTGAGCTTTGTGATGTGTGGTTGATCAATGAATGTAGCCACCATTAGATCCTCTTGCCACTGGCAATCAGGGTCTCACTTCAGCATTTGAACCTCCATTATCCTCCACATGCTTCTCCATTTTTTCAGGACTTTCTCCTTCAAGTGGATGGCTGGCCTCACACTTCTTTCACTTCTTGACACATTTTCCATCTGAACCTCCAGCTTCTTTGTTTGTTAAAGGCCTCTTTGGGGCATCATCCTACCGCTTGCTGCTCAGGATACCTTCAACACATGGTTTGCAATGTGTCATGGATGTAAGTCTTTAAACCTTTAGGAATCACCATCATCTTAGCATATCTACAATTCGCTTCTTTCAGTTGCAGCTCCACATCCTGTGAGAATTATAGATTTGGAACAGAATCACCACCACTGAGGAAAGGGAGGCTGCCTGTGTCCAGTGTAGAATCTGAGGTATCATCTGTTGTGAATAATACTTTCAAAAATCCACGGTTCACAGAAAAATCTTTAATGTTCGTTAGATTACACAACTGATTATTAAAATCAGGATCCTCAAACTGCTAAATGGAGACTAAGGTTGGTTAGTAACACCTGCCACAGTTCCTTGATGTCTTCATTTGAAAGAAGCCTGAAGTCATGTTTTGACAGCAGCATTGTAGACCCCTTTGACCTGAAAATGAAAAGAAAATGCAAAGTAAGAATAAAAATTGGGTCCTATCTGTTTTTTCTTCTTCTTATTATTATTATTATTTTATTTACTCTCGCTTTATGTATTTGTGTCGATTTATTATATTTTTCATTATTACTATTATTATTATTATTATTATTATTTATTACTATTATTATTTAATTATTAATATTATCTGATTCATGTATGCACTTATCTATTATTTTATCTCATTCACATGAGGGCGACATGTGCTAGCCACTCACACATCTATGGGTGCACTAAGGTTTGTCTCATGGAATGTACATGGAGCTGGCTCCAGAGAGAAGAGGTTAAAGATGTTTGACCAGCTTAAAAGACTGCAGGCAGACATTGACTTACTACAAGAGATCCATAGACATGCCACAGCTACAGATTAAGTTAAAACACACGAGTTTTCCAGAGTGTTCTCTGCCTGCTATAACTCTAGGCAAAGGGGAGTAGCTATTTTAATACACAAAAATGTAAATTTCCCAATATTGGACACAGTTACAGATCCAGAGAGTAGAGTTATAATATTAAAACTATCTATACAGAACCAAAGCTTATGTATTGTTAGCATATATCAGGGGTATTCAATTCTGGTCCTGGAGGGTCGGTATCCAGCACATTTTAGTTTTAACTCTGTCAACACCTTTAAGTAAAAACTGGAGGTTTAATATGTCATTGCCTAAAGATGAAGGTTTTGTGAAATATTTTAAAAAGAGTGGGCTTTGGATCTGGAATATAATGACCTGCCTGGAACGTCAGCATCTGTTCTCTGGGAGGCAGGGAAAGCAGTGATGAGAGGTAAAATAATTTCTTCTCATCACATAAGAAAAAAACAGAAAACAAACTTATTCAGGAATAAGAAGAAATCATTAAGTCTTTAGAGGCCTCCTGAGAAGAAGAAATACAGAACAAAATACATAAAGCTAGACTAGAACTTAATGGAATTATTGACAAAAAAAATCTAATTTTTAACACAAAGACTATGAATAGAAAACTTTGAACATGGTAATAGATCAGGCAAATTCTTCACTAACCAGTTAAAAATAAAGAAAAAACTACTTTATCTGCTGTTAAAGACTCAACTGGGAATATAGTATATGATCCTGAAAGAATAAACAACACTTTCAGGTATTTTACAAAATGTTGTACTCGCCACAGATAAACTCATAGATAATGAGATCAATCTTGCTGTTTAAAGCCCTTACAACCATGCCCAATAAGAAGGCTCCAGGTCCAGATGGGTTTCCAGTAGAATTCTATAAAGAATTCTGGATCATTCTGGCTCCAACATTCTTCAGAATGATGAGAGAAATTGAAGAAAATAGCATAGCGGGGACCATATTAATGGTAACATGGATTCTCATACATCCTTTATTGTTTATTTTTGTGAACTTTTTTCCCCCCGACCTCTTCCTTTTGCCTCCCCCATTTCGCTTTCATTTATGTCTCCGTGTCCGTTTAAAACAACCGAAAGCATTTCTAATAAAGTTTTGATATCAGGCGGGGCGTTATCAGCTGAATCTACTGTGAGAGTAAAAATGTAAGGCTTGTTTTTGGCACTCAGACATCAATTCTGATTGTTTTAGAGCCAGACAAGACACGGGGAAAAAACCCCCAATAAATATTGGATATGAACTGTAAGGGTTCCTAGTCCTGAATGCAGGCAGAGTTGACCAAATCTGATTCCTTTTTTTCTAACATGTTTAATGTTTGTTTTTATCACCATAAACCACACATTTCTATTCTGACCAGGTGATTTTTAACCAGATACTATCTATTTACCTGTGTCCTCTACCCTCACACCAACTAACTTCATGTCCTCTTTTACCACATCCATAAATCTCCTTTACCTTTGCTTCATGAGGGTGATAACCCATGATTGTCCATGTCATTGTACTGTTTTTATCCTTTGTTTTTACTGTTGTTTGTCGTATTATGATTGTTTTATGCCATGTGGAAAGTGCTTTATTAATAAGCTTGATTGATTAATTGATTGATTTTGGTCTCAGCTTCCTCTCCATCCTCAGTCTGGACTCTCTGACCTTATCTCCAAAACATCTGACATGAGCTGACATGAACCTACAAAGCACATATTCAATGAACATTTATGGACAAAGAGTAAACTGGCATTGAAACAGAATAAACAGCCAAAATCTTATGATGAAAAGAAACCTGAAATGTGTCACTCCAAGTAAAGCGTGTTTTAATTTGGCAATAGATGATGTAGGTAGTAATTCATCCTAAAACAAGATTAAGACAAATATACCAGATGGATTTTTTATAATACCATTGTCATGATGAACAACTCCTGATGAAGGTCTTCTGACCGAAAGCTTGATTAAAAAACTCTAACTGCAGATAGAAGTGTGCAGATTTTTTTCCATTTTGATAGTTCTATACCTTATCCAGCACCTTCACACAGATGAGCGGTGTTTTCTCTTCTTTTCATAATACCATTGTCAGAAATGTCCTTGTTACCAAAGCAAACAGTTTCATCTTCCATTATAATCCTGTTCACATATAAGGAGAACTTCTCTCTCACTACATTATATAGAAACAGAATAAAAACCATGACATTTAATTAAACGTAAGTTACGTCTCCATACAGTAACTACAAATAACAATTTTTGAATTAACTTCTAAAATTCTTCTAAATAAGAATCTTGCATCTTATTATATATTTCCTGTGATTCTGATTCTGCACTCTGAAAATCATTTTATTCTCATCTTCACAGGGAGTCTCTAGAAAAAGAGAGCGAGGTTATAAGTGTTTTCAGACTTCCATTTTAAAGTAAGAATGATGTAAAATTGAACTGCAACTCAGTCTTAAACTTTCTCCACATCAATATCATATTGATCTAAAATATACTTTTTGAGGCAGCAGCTGGTGGGTGTGCAGTAGTTTCCTTCCTGCTGTCTGTTCCTCACACGTCTTATGATGACGGCAAAGAAACGCCCAAATAAACCCAAAAGATGCATTTATGTCTGACCTCATCAAGGCGTCCATATCCTAGCCTAAACAGCGCTTGCATTTGGCCTTTTGTTAAGGCTGCAATGGCAAAATTGGAAAACAAATTAGCTTAAAACATTGTTTTTCATGCCTCTTAACATTCTAACATAGTATAGCTATAAATATATTGTGGAGATAAAAAAAAATGAAAAAATTAATAAAGTTGTTCTCGTGCATTTGTCTAAAACCTCAGAAAATAACATGTTTCGGACTGAAATCAACTATTGGACCATCTGGTTGTCGGTCTCTCCGAACCCTTGCACTTCCCTGGGTCCTCCACTCATCACACACTCGTATTTAGCAACAGGACACCACTGGTGTGAGAGGTTCTCCACTCAATCATACCAGAGAAGGAGAAACAGCCGGCTGCTACCACTTCAACTTTAGGACAAGCTACCAGAGTCCCAAAAAGAAAACACCATTTGAAGTCACGGACAACAAGAAACATTTGGACCTAGAAAATGGTGACTGGTGTTTAGCGCTATCTCGTTTCGTCTGGCATTGCAGGTTTCTGGTTTCAGCAGAAGCATGTCAGGGAATATACCTGAGGGGAGGGGTCAGTGTTCCGTGACTGTGTTTGCGTTCAAAACCTAGCTTGCTCTATAAATTCGCTAAAGCAGCTAACAGTTCAAATATTTAGTCACTAACACTCAATACAATAGGACTGTTTGCCATGCACACCAATATTTTGTGGAAAATGTAATTTACATCAGCCTTTATGTTTGCTTTGGAGACACTCAAGTTAGCTCCTGATCTGTAGTTAAGGTGCCATATGACTCCAACACAGTGCAAGACAAACTCCATGTAGCAAAGTCATGCTGAGCTCACACCCATCCACTTTAAACACTCTGACCCACGACATTCACACACGTGCACACTTAGGGCCTTGGGGGTGAGCACACTCGAAATTCAAGACACAATTCTTCTAGAAAAAATGTTTTCAAAGGCCGACCTTCATTCCATTTCTCCCCCAAGTAAACTCTGCTTAATAAGCTTTGTGAACAACTTAATTTATGCTTGCCTAACAGCAAAGCTGCTATATTAATTTTGACAATATTGTTCTTTTTACTGCTGGTGTTTAATTAAACTAAAAAAGCTCCAAACTAATCTGAAAATAACTTATTTAGATACTTATTTGGTGGGTGATACAGTATATTAGTGGCAAGGCTGATATCATTCAGGTTGTAACTGCCTCAGTATAGATTCCTGAAATGAGAGTTGTACAGTCCACACCTTCCTAGAGGGCGTTCTAGCACAGCAGGGCAGAGAAGACATGATGACTCCTTTCTGTTCAACATGGAAAAATGAGCCAAAACCCTGTGGAGGAAATCCAACAGGGAGAGAGAAGGAGGTGACTGAAATAGACAGAAAAGATTAAGGAAGGACAAAATAAGGTAGCAAAAGGAAAAGATGAGACAGAACAAATTGGATGAAAGTTCCTGGAGCAGAAAGATGAAAATTGAGGAAACAATGAAGATATGAGAGGAGCAAGAATAGTGACAAAAGAGTGAGAGACGTGAAGAAGAGGAAGGACACTAAAAGAACTAATGATGTTACTTGGTGTAACAAGCAGTCTGACTATTCATTATTTGGCTCTTGGAGCCAAAGCTTGTCCTGGCCAGCACACAGAGAATCCCACAGGTTAATCACGTCTAGGCATCATGATGTTGTGCTTTCACAGTTGCAGGTCTGCTCTAATGATGTCCACCGTGAGAGAGCTGCCTCTGTGATCATTTACCTCTTTTGTGCCTGAGCTACATCAGAGGAACCCTGTTTATTCTCTTTTACAGAAACATAAATGCAGATGGTGCATCTCTGGTGATGGCTCCTCTGTCCAGACGAGTCTCAGATAAACTCTGTTATGTTTATCTCTGCCATACTAGCTGTTCAGCCATGTTCATGTAACAATACGTATTTTTTAAAACTCATTTCTATTTTGATTGGTGTTTACGCATAATTATGACTGTGTCCCATTTAAAGAGAAGGTTCCCTGGGAAATCATTTTTGCTTATTATTTTTGAAAATGATCTGTCACTCTGAGTTTTTCATGCAGGCTGAACACAGAAATAGTCTCCTACACCTATTTCCTGCATTAGCTTCTGATAGAAAATAGACGGTGAAACTCTAGGATTAGAAAAGCCTGACAGATCTACATCACAGTGGCTACGTTTACATGCGCCAAATTTCCCCAATCCGATTCAAATCTTGGTTGATCAGAATTCCCAAATCTCTGTTTACATGGACACTAACTGGAATGATCCGATCACGCCGCGATGCCCGCACCATAGCTTGCGCATGCGCAGACTTGTCTTTCCCGGAAGAGAAATTGTAAACAAACGCCATCTTGTCCGCAAGTCTTTTCCCTTGCATTTTATTTGCTTATTCTCTAGCTTCAGTGAATTCCTGCTTCCTGCATCTTTAGATGCACTTTAGATGCACTTGAGTTTATACCTCGGCATTTTTAGCCGTTCGGCCATCAAGACGTTCAGTAATATTGAGCTCGCGTAGTATTTCCAGTAAAAAATTGCGTCGGCAACAGATCACTTCTGTTTACCGCCGGCCATGTTTTCAATCAGTCCTGAGCATGCGCAGAGGCGGAAAGAGGCCACGCTGAAGTTGCACACATGCGCAGTGGGCATTATTTTACCCCAACGATCCGAATAGCTGTGTACATGGACGCCAATCAGATTGACGACAGGACAAAACCACCTCTCTCAATCGGAATGAAATTTAATTCGGATCAGGCCGAATCGGATCAGAATATTCCGATTGACATGTTTACATGTTTATTGACAAATTTTTGATCCGATAGGGCGTTCAATCCGATTACTTGTGCCCATGTAAACGTAGCTAGTGTCACTTAAAGTAGCTCTCCGAAGTATTTCTTTTATCTGATGGCACCATCTAGTGGCTAACAAGCATATCACACTCTGGACTCTGTAATTTAAGATTGCGACTGAACATTTCTTGTTTATGAATGTACTTCTATAGCCGACAAACAGAGCTAAAACACATTGTTTTACAGGTATCATTCTCATGTCATGTTGTGTTTTCATATACACTGCTCACAAAAATTAAAGGAACACTTTAAAGAAACACATTAGATACATCAGATCTCAATATGAAGTTGGATATCTATACAAATAACGACAGGGCAATGTCTTAGGAACAAAAGGATGCCAAGTCTTTTAATGGAAATAAAAGTTTTCAGCCTGCAGAGGGCTCAATAGTGTAGACACCCTAAAATCAGAGTGAAATGAAGATGTGGCAGGCTGGTCCATTATTTCAAAAACTTAATTTCTGCAACTCAAAATGCTTTTCAGTATCTTGTGTGGCCCCCACGAGCTTGTGTGCATGCTTGACAACGTCGGGGCATGCTCCTAATGAGACAACGGATGGTGTCTTGTGGCATTTCCTCCCAGATCTGTGTGAGGGCATCCCTGAGCTCTTGTACAGTCTGAGGAGCAACCTGGCGCCGCCTAATGGACCGAAACATAATGTCCCACAGATGTTCTATTGGGTTTAACTCAGGGGATCGTGAAGGCCATTCAATTGTTTCAATTCCTTCATCCTCCAGGTACTGCCTGCATACTCTTGCCGCATGAGGCCGGGCATTGTCGTGCATTAGGAGAAAACCAGGACCTACTGCATCAGCGTAGGGTCTGACAAAGGGTTCAAGGATTTCATCTGGATACCTTATGGCAGTCAGAGCACCATTTCCTAGGCAGTAGAGGTCTGTGCGTCCCTCCATGGATATGCCTCCCCAGACCATCACTGACCCACCACCAAACCTGTCATGTTGAACGACGTTGCAGGCAGCATAACGTTCTCCTTGTCTTCTCCAGACTCTTTCACGTCTATCACAGGTGCTCAGGGTGAACCTGCTCTCTTCTGTAAAAAGTACAGGGCGCCAGTGGTGGACTTGCCAATTCTGGTGTTCTTGAGCCAGTCGAGCTCTACGGTGCTGGGCAGTGAGCACAGGGCCCACTACAGGACGTCGGGCCCTCAGGCCATCTTCATGAAGTCTGTTTCTGATTGTTTGGGTAGAGACATTCACACCAGTGGCCCTCTGGAGGTCATTCTGTAGGGCACGAGCAGTGCTCAGCCTGTTCCGCCTTGCAAAAAGGAGCAGGTATCAGTCCTGCTGATGGGTTGTGGACCTTCTACGGCCCTGTCCAGCTCTCCGAGAATAACCGCCAGTCTCCTGAAATCTCCTCCATGTTCTGGAGATTGTGCTGGGAGACACATTAAACCTTCTTGCTGCAGCACGTGTGGATGTGCCATCCTGGAGAAGTTGGACAACCTGTACAACTTCTGTAGGGTTAAGGAATCGCCTCATGCTGCCAGTAGAGATAATTACTCAAGCCAAAACTAGCACGAGTGGAAAACCAGCCAAAAAAGATCAAGAGGGAGAAACTTGAAATGACCTCCACATGTTAAACCAGTCCTGTTTTGAGGGTTTTGTAATTGTTGCCACTTTAGTGCACCTGTCGTTAAGTCCATGAACACCAATACAGCTGAAAGTGATTAACAATGCCCTCAGCTGCTTAATCAACCAGAAAATTATCAGACAGGTTTAATTGATTTCATGCCAGGCCCAATAAAAAAAGTGTTCCTTTAATTTTTGTGAGCAGTGTATTTATATTTTAAAGACTAAAGCAACACTTGCATCGGGGGCCAGCTCAATCTTGCTACACCACTGGCATTGCTGTTAGCCAATTAGAGGGGAGATATCTGCATATCAGGAAATAAATCTCAAGATTCTGTCATCTGCAGCCACTTTCTCCTCCGGCTGACTTCTATGCCCTCAAACAGGCGCACCTGAGCTTTTTTCTCCAGAGTAGGACTTACAAGGCATTCATTCCTACTAGAGACCACTGTAAATGTGTTAAAATGAGTAAACGTAATCTTTAAATGAAATAAGGCCAAATATAGGCAGATTTATTAACAGTAAAAATCAAACTTTGTTGAGTATACATTATGTAATTTAACCAAGAAATTCACAGCATCTGAGGCCATTCACACATACATGTGGATGTGTGTTCTTTTTTTGTTGTTATTAGTAAACAGAGTGGTCATGTGTTTGGGAAAGTCTACTTTTTAAAGTACAAAAACTGTTAGATCCAGCTACTCCTGAATGTGTTGAAAAAGTCAACTCAGTACTTTGCAATAATTGTATGCTAATGAACTAAAGGTTCCTGAGGGTAAACGAGAAAACAAGAGGAGAGTCAGGAGGTGAGCACAAAATCATCTCCCATGTGATCCGAGACTTCAGAGGCCATGGACTTTACCACCACTGACAAGAAAGGACAAACACTTAGGGAACAGGGCATCTGCATATTTATTCAACAGCAGAGAGTTTCTGTGTGTTTGCGAGTCACAGAAACAGATGCTGGCATAGCGGGGGCGCCGTCCCCTGACAGGTGACAACTCTAACTACTTTGAAAACCTTATGGCCAACAGGGCAGGGTCACATTGTTAGTTAAATACTTCCAGATTCTCCAGCGACACTCCTTTAACCTGCCCGACACGCTGCAGGGACAATGTTAATTAGTTTTCTTTAGGAAGGGCTGCAGCTTGTCTGCATTATGAACCTGAAAAAACAGCCAGAACTATAGGCTGTTCTACAGAACCTAAACAAGAAATGAGTTTCCCTGAGAACAACACCTAATAAACTCACCGTATTTATATTTATAATAAAATGAAGAATTCATTTGCTAAACAGATAACTTAGTTTTTTTCCACCAAAAAAAAACATCTTTTTATTATAGGGAGTCTAAGTCTCCTCCCCTTCCGATCGACTCATGGGTCCCTGAACGGGGCTATAAAAGTTATTTTCTTGTCCACTTTGCCTATACGCCCTGAATCACACATATTTGTTCTTAAATTTAATTAGACATAGCTGATGTGTTTCAGCTATGTCTGTTGGTAAGACAACAAATCAGATGTCGCATATTAGACGTCACAGCAGAATCTCTTGTCCCCCAGCATAGCTGATACTTACCACGTGACCAGATTTAGTGGTTTTCTCGGCGTTTAATGCTCCTTCTTTCATCCTGTCTTGTTTAATGATCATTTTGGTGAGGCCAGCCCAGCCGAGAAACACAGTCCCTTCAGCGTGTCCTGAGTCATTCTGGTTTATGTCAATTCTGTATTTTTTGGGCTCCCTTGTTTTCTATTTTTATTTATTGTTATTCTTATTTTTTAATCTTTATTTTTACTTTATCTTTTTAAAAACATTTTACTTTTTAAATGTTTTATTGTGCTTGTGAAGCATCTTGTGAGTTTTATCTTGAAAGGCTCTATATAATAAAAACTCTTTCTTTCTTTACCTCCAAATTTTCATTGCCGTCTCTTCACAAAAAATAAAATTTATTTTTATAACAATTTAATGGGCCAAAAATATATTCTCATATTCTTTTTCTGCAGCATTGATCTGCAAGTCAGATTTTGGACTTAGAGTGCTTGAAACCTTCAATGTTAAAAGGTTGTTTTTGTTTCTGTCACACCTCAGAGCCAAGAGTGTTCTCTGTGGCTTTCTTTGCTGTTTTTCTCTGTGCACCTCCAGCCATCGATCTGTTTAAAACAGTGTTTCAGTTTTTGACATTTTATTATCCCTGTTTTCAAATGTGGTCCATAAAACTGCTTTTAACGTCATTAACAAGTAATTTACAGATGAGTTCTTGGAGAGTCTGTCAAACCTCTCAACAACCTAGAGGTGAATCAGTGGGAGCGCTTTTCTGAAACAGCACACGTCTCATGTTGATGATGAGTGCTCTGGTTTTAACTGTATTTAGTATGGGATTGTGGTCCATGCACCAGGCCACTGCTGTTTGAATCTGTGCGCGGTATTCCAGTTTATTGTTGTTCTGAATGAAGACCACAATGATTGTGTCGTTGGCGTACTTGTAGATCCCTGTCGATGTACTGCACGCTTTTAGCTGGTTGGTGTATATTGAAAACAGCCAGGGTGATAAGACACAGCCTTGTGGGGTACCAGTGCTCAGCATGAGGGATGATGACATACTGTTGTTGATCTTGACTCTCTGAGGCCTTTTCCAGAGGAAGTCATGGATCCAGCAACAGAAACTTCAATTGATATTCAAGTCCCTTAGGATATCAATCAGCTTGACAGGGCTAATTGTATTGAATGCTGAGCTAAAGTCCACAAACAGAATGCGGACATATGTATTTGCGCAGTCCAGATAATGCATAATGTGGTACATAGTTAGATTCAGTAGATCCTCTATGGACCTGTTGGATGTGTATGCAAGTTGGTAGGGGTCCATTATAGAAGCAGCTGTGTCATTCATATGCTTAAGCACAATACACTCAAATGATTTCATTACTGCTGATGTCAGTGCAACAGGCCTGTAATCATTTAGACGTAACAGACTTGGTCTTAGGTATTGGAATTATGATTGATTCTTTGAACCGAGAAGGAACTGTACTCTGACAGAGTGAGATGTTAAAAATGTGAATAAAGACATTAACCAGCTTGGCTGCACAGTACCTTAGGACTGATGTTGTCCAGACCCGCAGCTTTTTTCTTATTGAGTCCGCTGAAGGTACAACGGGCGTACCAAGTCCTGGGTTTGGAGGAACCAACCCTTTTGTTGGGTTATTTTAACCCAAAAACTTGGGTTATCATCATCAACCCAAGTTTTGGGTTGCTTTGTTTATAATAGACAACCCATTTTAAGGGTTACATTAACCTAACCTCTTGAGTTCATTTGACCTAATCTTGAGTTAAAATCATTAAATGTTTTTTTTTTTGTCACTTGGATCCACAATAGTCAAAATTCAAAAAGTGTGATGTCTTCCTAGTAATAATTATATGTTAAAATATATAAAACCTAATTAAGATAATTAGATCTGAAAACAGGTTTAGAAAAAACACAGAATGAACGCTCAAAATAAGTCTTTTTTCCTTCTTGAAAACATGTTTTTGTCTAAATTAAGATTTTATTGTTCATAGAATTAAAATTCATGTTGAAGTTCAGATTATTTCATCAAGTAAGACATATGGTCAGCTGGCTCATTTAAAACATGTAACGTTTTTGGACCCTGCCATTTGAAACAATCGGAATCGGGAATCATTAGGAACCGGAATCGAAACAAGGAATTGGGATCAGAACTGGAATCATTCAACTTCAAACAATGCCCAACTTTAATTATTGGTGACTTATGATAAGCAGCCCTTTACCAACTCTAGGACATTAAAATCTAAACATTCCTAAATCCATCATGCTTAGGAAACAGCAATTTAAATGAAGGAACCTAGGTAAATCAGTAGATGCTGTCAATAAGGCAGACATTTATAGAAGTTAAATAATCTAAATAATTAAATATTTATGATCATTTATACTAGTATTACTGTGATGTTTGATTCTGCTTGTGCTGCTTGAAGCCCACACTTCATATTAATGATCTTAAAGGGCCATAAAAGTGTTGTGCTGGTGAACCTTTAACATTCAGCTCTATTGTTTTTCTTCCGTTTTCTTTTTGTTTGCAGTCTCTGGCAGATCACTTCTCCCTGTGTGCCCTTAGTTTTTGTTCTTAGTTTTAGATCTTACCTAAAATGTGTGCAGTGAGACGGAGACTCATGAGGAGATGGTGGGAGGTGGACACCAACAGAAATAAAGGAAACAGTGTTTTGTTTCCATGTGAGAATACCGCTAATCATAAACGCTCCTCTTTTTAGCCTCATACCCGTTCCTTTCTTTTAGCCACCCTCCTTCTGGTTTTAGTTGAAAGGTGCGTTGCCTCAGAGGTTTGACTAATATTCCCAGCTGGATGACAGATCTCGTATGGATGCCTCTTCTTTGTTACTCCCTTGGTATCTTAGAGTTCATCCGCTGGCTTTTGTTGAATAAGAGTGGCACCTCCAAGAAAAGCAGTTATTAAAGGAAATCGTTTTCCTCCTGTGCAGGATAAACACAAAGCATGAGAAGGAACTGTCAAGAACTGAGATGCCTGTGGTGTGCTACCCACCTCATCTTTAACGCCCGTTGATCAGTGATTTCTACGTGAAAAAGTGATCCAGCACGTTCAGTTTGTCATTGCAGTCATATCAAAGATAAAACATCACGCAAATCCTCTTAAAGAACTCTGTAGTCAGAAGACACGTCACACTTTGGCTTTTAGACATTATCTAATACTATCAGAGGTTTGGGCTGATGCCAGTGTCACCAGAGTTAATTGTATCAAGACTCCTTCACATCAACTGCAAGTCAACATTTAAAACGTTTTAAGGAGTACAAAGAGCCTACGGTGTGTATGGAAAGTATTCAGACCCCTGTCAATTTTTCACTCTGTTATATTGCAGCCGTTTGCAAAAATCAATTAAATTCATTTTTCCCTCAGTAATGTACACACAGAAATGTATGCAGAATTATTAAAAAAGACTAACTGAAATATCACATGGTTCTAAGTATTCAGACCCTTTGCTGTGACACTCATATCTTTAACTCGGGTGCAGTCCATTTCTTCTGATCATCCTTGAGATGGTCCTACACCTTCATTGGCGTCCAGCTGTGCAAGGAGGTATTTATGTCACATTATATTAACAGTATCCTGCACTTGTGCTGTCTTGCAAAACGGTCCACAAATGCTTCAAGGTTCAGATCCTTGGCCCTTCTGGATTCAATGCTTAGTACCCCTAGATTGCTAAGATGCTCATCTGTAACGGTAGATCAAAGGTAGGTTTTTATTCATTTTAAAGTGGAAAAACTCTGCGCACAAGAGGCAGAACTCACTGAAGTGCAACTGCAATTTTTACTCTTACTCATTCTAAAGAACTCGTTAAATATCTCCATGTACAGCTCAGTGAAACGGATCAACTCCACTGTATCAGAAAGCTTTCCAACCACACCACTCTTTGTTCTTCTATCGAAAAGTCTCTTGAACTGATGCAGTTCATAACCCGGATCCTCAATATTGGCATCATAAAGACGACCAAACTCAAACAAAGCGGTGTCTTTAAAAAAAAGCATAATTTTTGGGGTTAAGAGATCGAATGCTGCTCATCAGCTCACACCTGGTCTTTGAAAAACATCTGCTCAATTCACTCAGCATGCAGTCAATGACGGGATAACTAAAAGAAGACTGATACGTTTCTTTGCCAGAGGCCAGCTCCCTCTAACCAACCAACCTTAGTATGTGGTACACAGAGTCTGGAGCTTGTCGTTATTTGTCGTTTTGCCACCGACTGTGGCAGCATCACAATGCTCACAAATGTTCAATACTTCCTTCCACAAGGTGTCAAAAAAGGACTCCTGCCTGAAATCTGTTAATGTCTGCGCCAATCCTTCCACTAAATCTGCTGCTCCTGAGAGGTCAATAGTTGAGGACTGCAGCATATCAGAAACAATTTATGGAGCGTAACTAGATGCACAACAA
The DNA here is from genome assembly GCA_006937985.1 of Aphyosemion australe. NCBI lineage: Eukaryota > Metazoa > Chordata > Actinopteri > Cyprinodontiformes > Nothobranchiidae > Aphyosemion > Aphyosemion australe. The sequence goes on from SSNS01000019.1 coordinate 67,217, forward strand.
ATTCGAGGTCAATCTGTGCCAGAAGACCTCGGGCCTCAGAAGAATTTTCTCCCCTGCGCTTTTGTGCAATCTCTTGCAGGACACGTTTTAGGGCAGGTAGTCTGTCCATTATGTTGCGTAGAGCTATGAATCGACAAGTCTTTCGTGTGCTGCCATATATCTCATTTTGTACAGCCAGCCACTTGGGGTGCACATATGAGCCAGGAGTGAAAACATAGAGACTCTGTAACAGAGTAAAGAATTCCTCTGCTTCTGGGAGTGCTCTGATAGAATTAACTAGTACTAAATTGAGACAGTGGGTGCTGTAGTGAATGTAAAATGCAAATTTAGCTGTCTCTTTGATTTTAGTCTGGACCCCTGAATGCTTACCACTCATTACAAAAGCACCATCATATGCTTGGCCCATACGGTTGTTTTTGTAGTCTAACCCATGGCGTTCCAATAGGTGGATTATCTTTTCAGTAAGTCCCACTGCATCTAGTCTTTCTGCAGATTCAAAATGGAGCTATCCTTGATGTAAGCCAAATCCCTTCACCAATTGTTTTATTATACTCACAATTTTCTTGAACTTTTTTACTGTGTTCCTTGTCAAGTAAGTTTGCCAACATTGTATTCCACAGCCCTCTGGTAGTCCCTACATGATATCACTGAATCCTTATGCCTTTGCATCTACTGGAACCCCCCAGCCCCTCTCAGTTGCTTTTTTCCAGTTCCTAAAGCCAGATGGTGAATCAAACACACTATTTGGTTGGCTGAAATTTCTGCATGCATGACAACAGGCATAGTTCATAGTAATGGAGTATCAACCCAAGGATGACTTTCATACCAATTTGGCTGGAAGCTATGTTGTTTGTCTCCCATTAATGTGACTGGAAATGTCCTCAAATCAGGCAGAGCAGGTGGGTCATACATGCACTTGCTGATATCTAAAAGGAGATACATGCTAACATGAGAATATAAGTCAGAACAATATTGTTATTTTATCTATTTGTTAATTATAAATAATGAAATTTAGGTCCATGCTCAGCATGCTTCACATGTATTTTACACACAAATGGTTTAACATCCACAAACCTGATGATAGTGTACATGGTGTACATGACAGACGATCCACTGGTTGTCCCTCTTTCTGCTCCTGACTCTCTTCATCACAGTCTACATCTTCCTCCTCACCCTCAGGGTGGACAGTCTGTTTCTGATCTCTCAGGTTCCTCTCCAACAACTCCTCTTTCTCTCTTTCATCCTGCTTCTCAGCTCTCATGATCTTCATCACCTCTCTCTCTGTGCTGTTCATTATTAACAGCAGTAAAAAAGGACATGATGTCCCTTTTTCTTTTCATGACCACTGATGTTTCCAATCGTCATAGATAAGTGAAAACTGCTATCCTATCGCAACACGGCTAAAGCTCAAAGTGCAACAACTTCATTTTTATTTTACTGTTAATGTTATAAAGGAAGAAATAAATCAGTCACTAACCCTGGATAGACTCAGTTAAGAACATGTTCAAAGTATGAAGAAGGACTGGGCGATGTGGCCTAAAATCAATGTCCCGGTATATTGAGGAGTTCACCTCGATAACAGACTTTTTCTTATTGGATGGGGTGACGTCACGTGACTGTGAGGCAGACTCTACTGGTCTGTGCCACAGCTTCTTAAAGGGACATGAACATCAGTAACCTACTCACGTCTTTTCATTTTATTTTGTTACCAAATTTATTGACATGTGAAAAATGACGTTGGTTGGAGTCATAAACATTGGTAACAATAAATTGTGGGTTTATTGCCCAGCCCTACTATGAAGCCTGATTTCAATGTACGTAAAGTAAAAAGTAAAATACAACTACAATCATAACATTGACGTCAGGAAAATTGTATTGCTTACCTTCGTCTCTTTGAGTCTTTTACGTTAGTTGTTCGTAATTTGGTCCGTTTTAATCCCTTTCTCCTCTTTTTATTCAAAAATCCACTGGGTAAACAGTTCAGTTCAGTGAGTGTGCTGCACTCTAAAGGCTCCGTGTGACACATTGCGTCACATTAGTTCCCATCTCCGAGGCAGCGCTGAAAACAAAAATTCCGATCTCTTCAGCACAGGGACCATAACAGGGCCGGTTCTACAGGAGCCCCGGCCCGTTGGCCCCAATGTAAAACCATCATTGCTCGCATCATTCCAAACCCTTTTACAACCTCTCCCTCCAGCATTACTGGTCTCTCCTTTCATTTTCTCTCTGTCTCAGAGGTGAAGGATGAACTCGCCAAGCTGGACCCAAATAAATCTGATGGTTTTGATGGAATAGACCCCATGTTCTTAAAATTACATGTCAATATTATTGCTGCTCCCATCACAAGAATATCTAACTTGTCGTTACAGCTCTCTATCCTACCTCCATGACAGTCACAATGAAGGATGTGGATGATATTATCACTGCCTTAATCAGTAAGCAGGCCTGTATGACTGCCTTCATTGATCTGGCTAAGGCTTTCAACTCCATTGACCATAAAATCCTGTAACACAAACTATCTAACATCAGCTTATCTCCCTCTTGCTGTGATTGGTTTGCCAGCTATCTAACCAACCGTGCCCAGCATCTAAGGACTGAAAACATCTTGTCAGAACCACTTTCCATTTCTAAAGGTGCCTTAGAGCTCCATCTTGGGCCCAACTCCATTCTCTATGAACAATTAATGGTGTCGCCAAAGCAGCTGATAATTCTCAGATTCACATGTATGCTGATGATACCATCTTGTACTCAGTTGGTTCTTCTCCCACCTCTGCAGCAGCCACTCTTCAACTCTGCTGAGCAATCCTTTCACAACCTTCATCTCTGCCCTAATTTCAAGAAGACCAAATGCCTCATCTTTGACAAGAGAACCCAAACTTCCATTCTCCCACAGATTAGGAGTGCTGACGGCTCAGTTTTGGATTATGTCACAATTTACAAATATCTGTTCACCTGGCCAGATTCATCTTTATCTGTCACCACTCATATCAACAATCTGCAATCAAATGTCCAAGCAACACTTGCTTTTCTTTTTCATAATGAAGCTTCCATCACTCATGCTGCCAAACACATCCTGGTTTAAATGACTATAGTCCCAACTCTAGACTATCGTGATATCATCAACAAAATGGCATCATGTTCTGCCCTAAAAAAACTGGACAGTCTTCATCACACAGCCATCCGATTTGTTACTAATGCTTCTTAATGCTGGAAGAGGTACAGCTAAAATGAAAATCCCCAACAGTAAACTAAAGCAAAATGCCTTTTGGCATTCCTGATCATAAGGCAACTAAAATTAACCCCTAAGGGAGACCACACAAAAGATCTGAAGATTGCAAAAAGGTGTGGAGCAACACTCCACCAAAATCAAGTAAGTTCACAAAAGGGAAGTAAATAACATACTGAGTTAAGGATTACGTCCTTAAAAACAACAAATGCTCTCGGCTATAAACTGAAAACGAGCACAAGGCTAAAAAAAAAAAGCTAAACTGAGGGATATTCAAATACTAACAAATAACTAAAATTAGACTCAAAGCCACTGAACATAAACAAGTTTTAGTAAAATCACAAGAACTAAAAACAAACAGAGCTTCTACAAACCCGTCTGAACGGTCTATCGGCTACAACAAAACTCCTGAGCTGATTCAACGAGGTAACGCCACACTAACACCCAAACACAGCTTCTCAAGCTCGACTACTTATGTTGAACCAACAGGTTAGCGATCATAGAACTAAACTCCACTGAGCTGTTTCAGTGCGGCCAGGGACGTCATCACAGATCTGCGTCCTCCGTCGGAGTGGGGGGTGCAGGCTTTTGAAGGCTGCCACACCCGAGCTGTAATCAGGGGTGATTTCAATCAGCTGCGCCAACTGCTGCAGCAAGGGAGGAGGGGCGGAACAACTTTCAGCATGACCCTGTCCAAGGTGCTGAAATGAAGGGAGCTGGCGCAAGAGCTGTTTGTGATTCTGCAGGTGGTGCTCCAGCCCCCTGGGTTGGACCAGCGGCGGCCGTAACAACATTTTGTATGCATGTGTATTTCAGCAAACATTTTCCAGATAATGACTCAGATTTTCTAATGCCTACCTTTTATCTTATTTATTAATACACTATTGGCGCTTACACATCTGGGTCAGTACGGACCCATTCAGGACCGGAATTTGGTTTCACATCTGGGTCATACGTGCATTTTCCGTTCTGAGGTGACTCTTTTTTTCAGACCTCTTCCCTCGGAGGTCTGGCTTGGACTGAGGTGACACTATGGACTGATTGGTTCGGCTGAAATTCACACCTATTGCCTCCAATTGGCGAGTAGGATCAACCAGTAGGGGCATGCGCGATTCATTTTCACTCTGGTTGCTGTTGAGGCCAAATCAAGCACAGAGCTCCTGTCTCCTGCTCGGCGCTGCGGCAGACAGTCGGGAAAGAGAGCAGAGGAGAACAGTCTGATCTTAAGGAAGACACCACAGACTTTTTCGCGCATCTTTTGCGCTGCCCACATGCTCAGGGATTTTTTTTCTTATTTATTTTAAAAAGAGGAGGTACAATGCATATTAATGAACATTTTCACAAATGTAAATATGCCAGATTATAGCCTTCGGCTAATTTCCATCTGCATTTCCGCATTCCTGAGAAGTCCATGTGAAGTGCGGTCGACAAGGTTTTAATAGTTTTGCATTTTTTATTAGTTTTTATTTTTATTTAGTTTTTACGTAAAATTTTTAATTCTATTTAGTTTTAATACGTTTTTACAACTTGTTTTTTAGTTTTAGTTTAGTTTTTATTTTTTGAAAATGCTTAGTTTCAGTTTAGTTTTTATTAGTTTCAGTTATAGTTTTAGTCTTTTTTGTAATATTAGTTACATATCAGGGACAAGAATGAATAAAAGAATAGATAATTGTTGTGTGTAACAAAATCCCAGAAAATCATCATAGTTTTTCAAAATGTATTCAGTTAGAACAGGTGAGCTACCAAACATTCCAGGTAAGTATCAAAGATATGGCAGAGTAACAAAAAATCTCGGAAATTCTAACTTCCGAGTAGAAATAATGAACTGGAACACCCCCCTAAGTCAGAGAATGCTTTTGAATCCAACTTTGAGGTTCAACATAGCAGCTTCTTGTAATAACAACAGTAGCTGTGGTGGAAACGTGTTTATTTTACAAGATAAACTTGTAAGGGTGCATCTAAAATCGATGTTATGTGCAGTTGTATGTTCTCCAAGGTAAATTGAACGCACCAAGAGGTCCGGCCTCCACAGCATAGAGATTGAAGTGTACACGCCACACCGACTGCTATTCCCTAAGGCGGCCACAATTTCAGGGTCTACTTTTTATAAAGTCTATGATTCACAGGCTGTTTTAGCGAGAAGGTCTTGGCTGGGTTTTAGCTACTTTAGTTCGGTGGAGATTTGGAGCTCACGAACTACGAGGGAACGCAGTTCATAAACCTGTTCACACACGCCAGAATGAGCGCGCTCACTTTAACGTTCGTCAGGCAAAAAACAAGCGAGTTCAGTTCACAAACGATCGTTTAATGAACACATTCAGGTACAACAGTGCCTGTCACTTCCTCCCAGCTCTTGCCGACATGACGCTCGATGTTGACTGACGAGCCGTATGTTGTGGCCACGCCCACACAAAAAAAACTACCGGAAATTAAAATAAAACATAAACACGAAAACTAAGCTAATTTTCTCTTTAAATTCAGTTAGTTTTAGTTAGTTTTGTTAACCCTCATTACAGTTTCAGTTAGTTTCAGTTTTTTATTTTAAATTCGTTTTTATTTTTATTTCAGTTAACGAAAATTTTTTTTAATTCTAGTTTTCGTTATTTCGTTAGTTTTCGTTTACGATAATAACCCTGGCGGTCGAGTCCCGACTATACTGGCCCATATGTGTAAGCGGTAGGACTGTAACAATATTGGCAATATCGCAATATCGTCGTAGTAAAATGACCACAATATCGTCGTGGTCGTGTCACGATATCGTACAGTATGTCTTGAGGTAAAAATAACATTTTTCAGTCTGCTCCATAGCATAGCAAAGTAAACTACATAGACCATGATCCTTTGCTTCTGTGTCATCGGCCAGTTCGCCAATGGGAGTGCGTGCAGCCCACACAGCAAAGATAAACAAACATGGAGTATGGAGGCTACAGCGGTGAACTCAGCACGGAGGATACCAGTCAAAGTATTTTATGTGAGCCTCCCCACAATATCGCAATAAATATTGTATCGTGAGGTTCATATCGTGACAAAATCGAATCGTGAGATTTGGATATTGTTACACCCCTAGTGAGCAGCATATTTATCCTAATATTATCCTATTAATTATGTTTTCATTTGTTCTTCTATGCCCTGTTATTAGTTTTGGTTCCTTTTGTATGCTCAATTGTACATTTTTTTGTTGCTCTTCCTTGGAGACATTATGACCAGCTCATGTATGTAAGTGAAAAACATTTTACTTGGTAAAATAAAGGTTCGAATAAAAACAGAACAATGTGCACCTGGGGTGTTCTTTGAATTTGTGTAGAGTGTTTTACAAAAAGGGTTACGTTTTTTATTGTGGGCCACAGTTAACAAAACATTCCTTATCAAAACCCAGATTGTCAATTCATCCACCAACTCACCCGCAGCATAAAATACTAAGAAATGTATTTTGTATTGTTGAGGTAAAGCAACACCTTTTACCCTTGAAACACACCTTACACTGTTACAGCTGAAACAAAGATGGTGATGGGTGGCTGCAGGATTTAGTTTAACAGAGAAAAAGGGAAACATCCAGAGAGCAGAACCCTGCAGCCAGCGAGTGCTCAGTAATTTGGACTAAAAAGGTCAAAGCAGCTGATGGCTCCATCCATCTAAAATGGCAGCTGACCTGTGAGAGTGGGTTCAGGTTCAGGGCGGATTAGACAGGAAGAGATGCACAACAACAAAGATCGACTCCTGGAGCAAAAGTGGAGCCAGTTTTTCCACTGTGATGACAGTTAAGCTGGATTTTTCACAGCTTCCTAAGGACAGGCTTGTCTGTCTTCATTCCTCTGTTTACATTTCATTAACTCAATGACACGTCCTCATTCTTCACCTTCACTGGGTCTCCTCCCAGACGGTCTCCGATGGCTCTACTCCTCTAATGTGGCCGACGGCTCTTGTGAGTTTATGATATGAAGAGAAACTAGGAAAACAGATGCAGGAGTTTTCTGGGAACAACACAGAGGTCTGACCAGCGATGGAGGGCAAAACCAAAGCCTCTCTTTTGGATTAAGAAGTAACCGTTGTATTTCATTTAACACCTTGGTGCTGTATCTTCATCATATCTGATCTACGCTCTCTACCACCGGCTGTCTGCTGATAAAGCCATCTATCCAATGTGACAACCAACCTCTGAGAATTGCGTTGGGGTCATGCTGGGTCACAAATGGGGGGAAAGATATGAAGAGAGAGAAAGAGAGCCTGACAATAGAGTGACTGATTGGGTTACACTGATGTTGAATGATCTACCTCAACAATCAGTATGAATGTGATGGAAATATTTAAAAAAACAATAAAGATTAAATGGTTTCACATTCAAATTTGCAGCCCAAAGAATTACAAAAAGTATCAGTGTCAACAATACGATGAAACATTTATGATTTCAGTCTTCAAAGATGGGAAAACTAACAAATGATCAAATTATTGCAGAAACAAAAAAAAAAAACTCCCGTGGAGAGATATAGAACTAGGTATTGAGGTTTGCACGTGGACAGTGAGACATCAGTAGGATTTTTCTGCATCTATGAAACATTATACTTGAAATGTACTTAGAAGTTTTAATCACTAATTAGTTCTGCTTATTGGCAATGATATAGCTCATCACCACCAGGTGAAGTGGTTAGGGTTGAATGAGGGTGGGAAGCTGGTTTGTTGTGGTTAAGGATCCGGCTCTCAAAAGATTTCATTACTATGGGAGTGAGTGCAAATGGTTTGAACTCCTCATAAGACCGGGATGATGGTGGCAGACTTCAAGCAGGGTAGAACAGTTGCTTGAGCCAGGGAGATGTTGAAGATAGTAGTGAGCACTCCAGTTAGCTGGTCAGCATGACTGGAGCACCATGCTAGGCACACGATGTATTCCAGTGGCCTCCCAAACCCTCCAAATCATCCTGGTAGAATAGATCCCAGTCAGTCCTGCAGCTGGGACACTCATGCGCATCTAAGTCACTCTAGGTCAATCTAAAATAATAAACTTAGAGCTTTTATCCACGTAAATGTTTGTTAGAAAACCGAACCCTCAAAAAACATTTGTTCCACTCCGGAACAGTAGGCGGCGACATGCGCGCTTTCGTGTCGGCATTGTTCCGGTTAGCTTATTACAACACAAATACTAAAGAAACGCTGGCGGGAGAGAAGCAGACAAAGTTAAAACAGGATATGCACCAGTGGCAGCTCGTCCATAGGGGGCGCTAGGGCGCCGCCCCACCAGTTTTACAGAAAGAAGAAATAGATAGGACTCACAAAATATATTTAAAAAAACATAAAAATTAAACTAAACGATCTATACACCATATGGACTAAGTGCTGTGTGTAATCTGTGTTTAATTGTAGTTTACTAATGGTCTTCTTACTTTTAACGCGACTGAATCGCCGACGTACTTCCTGTTGTGTCCTCTCGGGCGCAGCAATCTTTACCATTGACTTAATATGGGCTAACTGGCGCATGCGCGCTGGATCCCCAAACTGTCCACAACGACAAAGATTAGGAGAGCCTTTGGACGCTTCGTATAGCGAACATCAATGGTGGAGTCTGCTCAGACCAGGTTCCCATTGGTTCAGACCGGTTCAGACGTCGGTGGAAACCTGAGCCAATCAAATTGCTTGTTGTTGAGTTTTTTTCAGCTGGCTTTCGTATTAACCAATCACAGGGCGAGAGTCCTTGTAAACAGGAAAATGATTGAATGCATCGACCATTAAACACGTGAGCGGGTAAAACAATGCCAGAAAACTGTCTGATCAGCTCAGCTTTTACGTTGGGATATAGTATTTCACAAACCGATTGGATTTATTTTCCTATACCACGGATTTATGACCATATAACCTGCAGGTAAGCCTGATTTTACGCTTTTGGCTTCAGGAAATTAGCATGCTACTGCGTTTGCGGCTCGCCGCTCCATAAGCTTTGAACTAAGAGTGGTACTGCTATTATTGTGAGTCTGGGCTTTAATTTAAACGCCTGCTTCTGTGGATATCTATCATTATGGCTACTGTGTGTTTTTCTCGTTATGTGCAGCGTCTGTTTTACGGCATTACGTTTTTTTACAGCTTATTGGGTGTTGGTAGAAAGTGGATTCTATAGATTAGATTAGCCTATTCCCTTTAAGTGCGTGTGCAGTTTGTGTAATATATGGGTGAATGGATGAATATTAAGCATGTTTTTGGAACAACTTTGTTGCCGGAAGTGCTCATAGACCCGCTACTGTGACCGTCACTGACGGTCAGGTTCTAGTAGTGTGACGCTGACACAAGAATGGTAATTTGGCGTCCCCTAGTGGTGATATGTGGTTAGTGCCCCACCCAAAAAAAAGTCACCAGCCGCCATATGCACAATGGAATTGGAATGAACAGCAACAACGCTGCAGCACAGCTGATTTGGTACGTATTGTACTGTTTGATGGTGTTACTTTGTGGCGATGATATTATGAGAAGACTGCTTCCACGGTCTTGTCACTTCAGAAGTTACTGGTATCCGCTCAACTGATCCATTTATATGCTGATGCAGTCTGTTTTCTACTGCATTATCTGGGTGCTTCAGCACAGTTAGAACCAGTTTGCCTTGAGCAAGACTAAAGCATTTACATGCATTTAAAAAGAAGCAACGTCAGTCTACTTAGGACAAAAGTTCAGTTTTCCACCGTGCATTTTGTTTATGATAGCTAGTAAGTGGCTAAGAGCAGAGCTAACATTAGCACCAAGGGGATGTAGACTGCAGTAAAGGTCACCACACTCAGCTCACAAGGCAGACAGAAAAGGACAAAATCACAGCTTCCAGATCAGAGTAGCAGTGTCTAACAACAGCCCTGCTGTTGTTGCACCAGTTGTTGTGGGTGTACATACAGAGCCCCCATCCTTTACTCTCTAATGAACTAGGATTCAATCTGATCACACTGATTTGAGGTGAAACAAAATGACAAAGCAAAGGAAAACTATTTATAATCTCTCATAGCAAGAAGGTTTCAGGTTAAAATCCCGGCTGCAGCCTTTCTGCATGGAGTTAGCATGTTCTCCTCGTGCATGTGTGGATGTTCTCTTGGTACCCTGGTTTCCACCCACAGACCCAGAGGTGCTGCGTGCCGACAGGCACGGCAGGCAGTTGCTTGGGGCCCCCATACCACAAGGGGGCCCCATAGAGCCAACAAACCTTGAAGTCAGAACCACAACAGTGAAAAGCTTTCACTTGACAGCACTGTTGTCTGTTTCACACTCCCTGACAGGTCACTCCTGCTCCTTCCTGACTGCTCTGCCCTCACGCTTCCTAGTCTGTGCAGGACAGCAGCAGTTTTTGCCCCATGACAACCTTGCAGCACCACTGCACAGACCAAAAACATGCATTTTAGGTTCATTTTTAGACTATAAAATGTCTCTAGGTGTGAGTGAGTGTGTGACTGGTTGTTTGTCTCTGTGTCCCCATGTCTAGTACCAAACCTTAAAAAATTACAGGACTACAGGACTGTTCCGATAATCCAATCACATCAGGTAAGCTGTGCTTCTGGTGCTCACTCTTGACTGCTGTTGTGCTCCAAATGTTCCCATGAGGGATAATAAAGACTGAACTGAACTAAGTGTGTGTCTGTAAATCAATATGAATCTTTGCACATCAATTTTACTAAACACTGACTGTTTAACATGTTTACCAACTTCTATCACTGCTCAGTTCTTCTTCAACTTTGTCATTTTTTATTTGTTTTTTGGTTATTTGTGCACAAAACGCATTTCCCCCTAACAGTTGAACAAACAACAACAACAACACTAGTGTGTGTCTTTGTAGAGAGAAGTAAGGGGAAAAACTTGTAGAAAGATGGTTTCTTGTCCCATGAGACTGTCCTGGTTGGGAGGACATGACAAGCATATTGGAGGAGTGTTTGGAGCCCGTATGTTGCCTGTCAGCCTACTAAGCTTCAGCCTGTTGCTCACACACCCAAGAGACAAGAGATTTATAACAAAGCTGCTGCCAACATGGGGAATAAACACAAAAGACACACAGGTTAGGGAGGAGAAGCCTCTCATGCTGGGAATACCTCTGGAGAGGAAAGATTTATAGCAGAAAATGTAACATGGGACCATTGATGGAAAACGGGGCTCATTTTAAACCGAGTGTTGAAAACCACCTGTCTTTAAAAGCCTCAAAGGAGTTTAAGTATTCTGACTGCAGAAAATCAAGAAAAGAATTAGATTTATTTAATAATTGTTCAAGCGAACCTGAATATACAATTGTGCTTCAATTTTAAAAATGCTTTTGGAGAAGGTTTGGAGCCCAAAGCCTACCGTCTAATGTAAATAAGCATATATAAGATTAGTCGTTTAGGTGTGTTTCTATGTATAACTGGATATGTTTCTGAATGGTGAAATACAACTGATGTCCAATGGACTGATGAGCTACAGCTAGTTTGCAAATTGAGATTACACCAAACGTACAAATGGCTCCCACCTCATACACTTCACAGCATTTCATCTGTAGATTATTTCATTATATAATTCATATTCCTGCTGAAATAAGCTCATTTTCAACTGAGCGGTGAGTCTGATGTGTGTGCGCATGCTTGTTAACTACTTGTTCTTTCCAACTAAGAAATTCCGAGAGCGTGTGAGGAATCTCTGCCTCAGTGGTGCTTTCTTGGTCTGCCAGGCAACACCTCCTTTAGGCCCATTTTTCTAACAGGAAGTGTGGATGAAGTAACACTCCACCCATGGTGTGACTTACCCTTTAATTATTTAAAACTTAAAGTTAAAGTCCCATTAGTCATCTCACACACACTGATGTGTGGTGAAATTATATCTCCGCATTTGACCCATCCCTGTGGGGAGCGGTGAGCTGCAGCAGTGGCCGCACTTGGGAACAATTTGGTGGTTTAACCCCCCGATCTGTCACGTCTCTTGCCTCCTGATGCCTGTCCAATCCGAACTCCACCACTTACACTCCATCTCCCAGCATTCCCACCACCAGACTTCCGCCATCCACGTCATCGCCACTACCCTATATATGGAAGCGCGACACATCCAGTTTCACTCAGTCGTCGATTCATCAGTCTATGCCACGAGTTCCAACCATTCCAGCTGATGACCTTGGCCACCTCCAGACTAGTAAGTCATCTTTTCTTTTCTGGGGCGCCTACGCAGTTTCGTGTTTCTCCGAGTCCCAGACACTCTTATATTAATCTGTGTTCAAGTTTCTCCAACGCTCAGTCTACTACGTTTGGGTCCCAAAACACTCTACAGCTCAACTCCTAATCATTCAATTCAGACCAACCAGAAGCCTGACACAATCGAACCCCTTAATGCTGAGTGTCAATCGGGGAGGCATTAGGTCCCATTTTTAATATCTTTGGTATGACCCGACCATGGAATTGAACCCACAATCTCCCAGTCTCAGGGCGGACACTCAAACCACTAGGCATCCTGCTATCAAACCACAAGCCCTTTGTTTATTCAGCAGAAGTTCATGAATGTATTATTTTATCAACCTTTTCATGGCTGTCAGCTTCCATTACAAGGCTGGGACAGAAATTAAATAACAAGTGACTCCCGCCCCAGAGTCTTATTCCACCCACACTGGAGGACCAAGAGGGTGGCGCTGTGGCAAAGGCAGGCATTCAGGCTGAATAGGGCGCTACTCTGACGGTTTTAGGCAGAATATTATACCGTACCATATTTATTTATAAAGCACATTTAACCACAGCGTGTCAGCTGACCAAAGTGCTGGACAAAGAAGGGGCAGCAGAACTGACAAAATTACTACAAAGATTAAAAGTAAAACACCTAAAACCAAAGCATAAAGCAAGGCAACATAACATGCGTAGCAAGAAAATAAAACATAGAAGGCAAACCAAACAATTAAAAATAGGCTTAAGGCACAAAATAGAATGAAAAGAAAACAGTAAAATAAACGGAAAAGCCAAGGACACACCCAATAGGAGGATTTCACTGGCCAAAAGCCAATTTGAAGAGATGTGACTTCGGTTTTGATTTGAAATGCACAAGTGTCGAAGCCAGGTGCTCATTTCAGAGGGAGTGCGTTCCACAGCTTAGGAGCAGCGAAGGCGAAATGCCCGCTCACCACGAGACGTGTATTTCATTTTAGGAGTGCAGAGCAAGTGATCTGCAGAACGTAGTGATCGGGAGGAGAGGTAGCGAGTGAGCAGATTGGACAGGTAGTGGGGAGCCTGATCATTGAGAGCTTTGTAGGTGAACAACAATATTTTAAACTGCACTCGGTAGGACACAGGGAGCCAGTGTAGATCAGCCAAGATGGGAGTGATACGGCAACGTCTGGTTGTATTTGTAAGAAATCGTGCAGCAGCATTTTGAAACTTCTGTAAGTGGTTAAGAGATGATGCATTTACACCAACAAGGACTGAATTTGCATAGTCTAGTCTTGAGTTGATAAAGACGTGAATAACCGATTCCAAGTGCGGTCTCTTAAGGATGGGTTTTAAGCCTGTCAAATGTCGCAGTTGGAAAAAACAGGACCTCACAGTAGCATTTATTGATAAGTCAGCATCTAGTTTGACCCTGAGACTGGTCACACAGGAGTTGAGGTTTATGGAGGCAAGGGTGTCAGTTTGATTTTAGGATTGCTGGGGAAAATAACGTTACTCTTGAATGGGGTTTAAAGATTGGTGGGGAAAATCATTTAAATGGAGGAGAGTCTCCATCTATCAATGGGATGAGTTTCTGCCGAAAGTTCATCTTTTGAAGCAAATTATTCTACTGTTACATCATGGAGTCAGAAAGAAAAAGGAAGGTGGTCTGTGAGGGATCATTTTGTTCTTATAGGCAAATAAGTTATTTGTTGTTATTTCCCTGTTTCATCCTGTTCTTCTCCGTTTCTGCTTGATCCATCAGAATTGTCATTCATACTATTTTCTGCAGGTTAAATGTCTCATTTGTTCAACTGAACTTTCAAAGACTTTGCTGAGACATCACAGAGAAACGCATGGAAAATGCACGCGAAAGTTTTGCCGTCCCACCACTCTCAGATCGGGGGATGGGGGGTGCGGTCCGGACTGGCCCAGATTGGGTTAACGGCACAGCGGGACTTGATGTGAGTAGAGAGTCTGCTCGCTCGCACGCGCAGGAGGCTGTACTCACGGTTATGTCGGTTCTGCATTTCTTCTTCTGACGCGCAGATGGACAACCTTGCGTAAGGCCCCCTGTGCCTTTTCTTCTCTTGCTCCGAACATTAGCGCTGAACTAAAGGCTTATTAGCTTTTCCCCACTAAAAAGTTAGCTAAACTAGAAGTTTTGTCGGTGATGACGTCTATGAAAATGATTGGATGAACAGATTTCCCAGTAGGCCTGGGACGATAACAAATTTTGCTGGACGATATATTGTCCAACAAATTATTGACGATAAACGATATTATTGTCGACATTATTGAGACCAAAATAACCACTTATGTAATGTTAATATATCATAATAATGCAAGTACATCCTTTAAAATGACCCTGTCTCTCCAAAACAATAAATACAATGGCCTATCCAGTGTCAACAACCTAACTGCACTTGAACGCTCTTGTCATCCAGCGTCTTTGGAGGCCAGAGACAAGGAAAACATATACACACAGGCACATGGCGATATATTGAGGCTGGAAAATTATTGAGTTCATTTCCATCTATGTACGATATATTGACTTATTGATTATCGTCCCAGCCCTATTTCCCAGCATGCTTTGCTTTTGTAAATTGTTGAAAATAAAATAAAATAAATGAATTATGATTCATTTTTACTGGCAGCAAATGTAACATCATCATTACTGACACGAGAAATGGAAAGACTGAAGAAAATTAAAGAATGACATTTATAAACTAGCTTCAGTTTGATGGAGAGCTGCTGCACCAGGACAGAGAGGTGGAGTTGGCTGGTGTAAATATCAGGCAGTTTCCACGTTCCGGTGTGGCAGAAACTCCGCGTTTTTATCTGCATTATAGATTCAAAGCGCCTCTGGTCAAACTATTATCAATGATATATATTTGGCCTCCAACAACTAGGCAGGGCTGGCCTGGAAATGACGGGGACACAGGACGGGGTCCCCGGTTAAAATGACGCCTATGCAGTGTTAGCAAAAACACGTCGGACAGTCGGACATTACCGACGTGATTTAATATTGTCCGACGAAACTTTAAATCGTCGGACATTATGACCGACGCTGTGCGTCTTCTCTGAACGTGCCAAAATAAAATAAACTTCCTGAAAACCACAAATTGCAGACTGTTGATAATTTGCTCTGATCCCGTGACACAGATATTTTTTTTCAATAATCCGCAGAGATCGTCTCTGTTTTCTGCAGCAGCTGCTGGAGCTTCTTCTGAGTGCTTTAAATTATCTGGCTGCGCACGGTGCGCGGCGCACCGTGTTTTTAAGCAGCTCCGCTGCAGCTGTTTGACACCCACGAGGTAATTTAAGATAATTTCTTTATATTGTGATATTTGTGATGAACTAAATCGTCAGACAGAATGACATTTTGTCCTTAACAGCAGTTTATTAGAGTAGTTTAACAAACAGCTGAGATAAACCTGCATCTCCAACTTCCAGTTTCACCTCAACCAGCCACAGCGTCTCTTAAAGGAACAGTAACATCAGGCTACAGCATCAGTCACAA
Organism: Aphyosemion australe; assembly: GCA_006937985.1. Classification (NCBI taxonomy): domain Eukaryota; kingdom Metazoa; phylum Chordata; class Actinopteri; order Cyprinodontiformes; family Nothobranchiidae; genus Aphyosemion; species Aphyosemion australe. The sequence continues at coordinate 83,067 of SSNS01000019.1, forward strand.
AAAGCCCTTATGGATCATTACAATATTTAGAAATACTTTCATATATAATATGTTTTTTCTGGTGATTGATAATAATTTATAATAATTATATGATGATCTCTAATAATTTCCTGATAAACTCTGTTGGTTTATTTTCTAAGCAGAGGGACTGTCTAATCCTCATTTTCTGAATTTGGCAGAAAATCACATTGATGGTTCTTTTTTCAAATATGTCAACAGATTATTGTCACAATAAAAATATGTATAATATGTAAAGGTCAGAGGTCACTACAATACCCACTGTTAAATAGATACAAATCTGAAGCCCGTGAGGACATTGTCCTACGTGGTTCAAAAATGTCCTGCGTGAGACGCTCTCACGTCTGCCAGTTTGGCAGGCGTGGCTGAAAAGTTTTCGCAAACACTGGCCTATGTATGGAGGGAAGAGAAAAGGTATCAGATGTGTGCAAGTTACTATTTTTTGGAAATAAAGAGAATGGCATCAGTCTTATTGTCATCAAGCTAAAGAAAATTAGAGACAGCCAAGAAGCAGATTAATGAAACCAGTGTGATGTAAGGCTAGGTAGATCTGACAGTCATCAGCATAGAAGTGATAGTGCAAACCATGTTTAGCTAAGATATTGCCGAAAGGGAGAAGATAGACAGTGAAGAGGAGTGGACTCTTATATTTTAAAAGAGATGCCCTAAATGCCAGAATAATGACTGCACATGTCTACAGCACTGTTAGACACTAATTCATGCAGTTTATCAACAAAAAAAAAATGATTTGGAGGTGACTTGCTCTTTAAAATCCCCCATCAGTGTGTCATTTTCCCCCAGCTGCTCACAATTATAAATTATTAAATTGATAATCATGTATTAAGATAGTGATTGAGAATAAATTTTAGTTTACATATATTCTTGTGGTCCCAGGTCATACATTTTTAAAGATTAATTTACTTTAGAGGTATTAAATAAATATTAAATCTGCAAACATGTTGAGCTCCTTTAGGACAGTGTTGGTGTTTAGAATCTCTTAATTATTCATGTGAAATTCCCTTCAAGCCTGGGAACCAGAGTCCTGTTAGAAACACAAGTGTGCCATAAAAACTGTCAAAGTTTTTTTTGATGATTCAACTATGAATCATGCTCCTCGGGGCATTGGATTTGCTGAATAAAATTAATCAACCGTAGTCATTCCACCACTTATATTACTAACTATGTGTGATGTTACATGGACAGGGTCATAAATTTAATTACTGAAGAAATGAGCCTTCAAACATAAATCTGAGTTAGCAAATCTGCTACAGTAATGCTCAAAATTCAGCCATGTTGGAGTAAATAACCAAAACCTCCACTATGTTCTAAATAAATGAAAGTCACAGTCTGAATATTTTTATCCTCATCTAAAGTTTCAGAGAGTCAAACTGAAATTCTGACGTGTACTCGGGATCTCATATTGAGAATATGAGTGGACTAAATGAGTTTGACACTGGTGTGATAGATGAAGGCAGACTTAATCACCGTGCTCCTAAATGAATTCATTATGTGGAGCAGCCTGACACACTGCTGCTGCTGCAGTGCAGAAAGAAAGTCTGGGATTTGACTGAAAGCCTAAAATAGTCCAGACTGCTATGGTCAGCCTTTCCTTTATAGTGAGTGTGGTGGAAAATAAAATCTTAACAAGTGCCACGGTTAAAGAATTGATGAGAATATGGTTTATTACTGATACCTGTGCAGGTAGAGACACAGTCATACATCTGAGTACAGTCTGCCTCCCAGAATTCTGATACTACTTGAGCTGGCATTCAATTTGATGGCTGGCATCGTGGCCATCTGAATGCAGACTGGCGATGATGTCATTGAGTAAAAAGGTTCAAGTACAGAACACAACTCAGTTTTGAAAAATGTGCCATGAAGTGGCGTCGCCTGGCGGACCAAGAGGATGGGGCTGCGGCAGTGAGTGACAGACGAAGACAGATGGCTAACAAACCAACGCTAGCTCTTTTGACTCTGAGCATAACATCTATGATAGTTTCCAGTCAGGTTTTCATAGAGCTCATTCTACTAAAACAGCTCTTCTCAGGGTCTCTAATGACCTTCTGACTCACAGTGAAGCAGGCAGAGAGACTGAGTAGGCCTATCAGGAACTGCTCTGGAGTGGTTCTCCTCCTATCTGTCTGAGCGTTCCTTCTCTGTGGCTGTCTCCAAGTTTTGGTCCTCCACCACCTCCCTCAACCAAAGTTCTGGGCTGGGGCCTCTACTACTACTACTACTACCATCTTTATGCCGATGACATCCAACTGTCTCCTTTAAGCCCCATGAGATGTCTAAGCTGCAGCTGTTGCACACCTGCTTTGACTTTGTTAAAACCTGGATGGCTGGGAACTTTCTACAGCTGAATGATGATAAGACTGAGATCCTCATCTGTGCCCCAGACAAGCTGGTTCCCAAAAGCTCTCACCCTGGATTCTCATGTCAGTTCTCTTGTTCGCTCTTCCTTCTTCCATCTCAGGAACATTGCTAAGCTGAGTCCCATTCTGATCCTGCTCTGAACTTGAGATTGTTATCCACACCTTCATCTCCTCACGCTTAGACTACTGCAACTGGCTTTTCAGTTGTCTGAACAAAACCTCCCTGAACTGTTAACAGGTGGTCCAGAACACCTGTGCTAGGCTGCTGACCAAGTCCTCCAAACACACCCACGTCACCCCGCTTCCCTTCCATCTTCACTGTCTGCAATGTTAACTTCAGGGTTCATTTCAAGATCCTGGTTCTGGTTTTCAGGGCCTTACATGGACAAGCACCATCATACATTGGTGATCTTCTCAGTCCCTACACCCCCAGCAGGTCCCTGAGGTCCAGTGATCAAAGCCTACTGGTTGTGCAGCGCACCAGGCTAAAGACCAAAGGTGACAGATCATTTGCTGCTGTGGCCCCCAGACTCTGGAACTCTCTCCCCCTGAGCCTGAGATCAGTGGACTCAGTGGTCTCCTTTAAAAAGCCGCTGAAGACTCACCTGGTCAGGCTGGCTTTGGAGTGACCTTTGGTTGATTCTTCATCACTACCCTCTCCTTTTTCAACTCTTTCTACCAATCTGCCTTTCCCTGGATCCACTGATGACCTCTTTGTTATTTTTTTCCTCTTTTCCTTTCCTCACATTTTTATCACATTCTTTTACTATATTTTTTAATCATTTTTATAATTTTTTTATTTTATTTTTGTTCTTGTGAAGCGCCTCGTGATTTTTATCTTGAGAGGCGCTATATAAAAGTTTGTTTCTTCTTCTTTTCTCCCCCTCCTTACCCAGATGCTTCACACTGGAAGCATCATCGTTGCGGAATGGCAGCGGAACGGTTTAGTCACGAGTTTTGCTGCGTGCCATTACACACCGGGATAGTCTCAGCCGCGAAGCAGCTTCTCTACCATGTTCCTCGCTGGACTCACGAGACCACAAAATCCCTCGAGACTTCACAGGTCATGGTTTGTTTATGCCATCCTCCATTAAACCAAAATGAAGGAAATCACGTTTGATAACTAACCCAGGAGCGAGCATGTATGATGGCCTTGCGTAAAAGATTCACCAGAATGATTGACAGTTATGCAGACCAATGGTTTAGATGATCCACCCGAAAATAAAGAAGGTCTGCAATACCTTTAACTTTAGGGTCACGTGACCGCCATGAATGTATCTTCTTAAAACTCACAGCTGCTCAGCAAAAACAAAGTTCTCCAGTCTAAAATCATCCAGATTCTGGAACCGAACATGAAAACGACACATAAATGAGGAAAACTTGAATAACATATGTGGAGAAACAGAGCTGATGCGCTGCCATAGAAACATGTAAATGTTGAGTGTTCTAAGAAAATAGCGCCAGCTACACAGCTTTAATCAAGCAGCTGGTGGTCTCTATTTTAGTTATGATCTCTTTGAAATCCTCGTAGGCATTAATGAATAATTCTTGCTCCGTCTGAGAGAAGAACGAGATACCTGCCTTTCCTTCCATTCTCATTTATCTAGCATCGATTAACACGGGCTGCCTGTGTATGCGCGTCACTCCTTGCTTGAATTAGAGAGGATTGAATCCACCTGAGCATCGTTCGTGGAGCCGGCGAATCCTGGAGGGAAGAGGAGCGATTTGTCAATCAGGGATTTATCAGGAAAGCCTCGATGTTCTAAACTCGCTTCCTGGAACATCCTCCTGGTCTGTTGCTCATTGAGGATCTGCTTCAAAATGTCCTTTATACTCTGGTGTCGCCTTCCAGCCGCTGATTGTAACTCCACGCAGCTGGTGATGCAGGGCGGAGCCAGTTAGAGCATTAGGAGGCGGGCGCAACCTGCAGGGCATGGTGCTGAACGAACAGCTCCTCAGAACAGATGCAGCAGGTTGTTTCAGGGCAGAAGACTCTGCAGGTGCAGCACCATGGCAAAACAGAACAAAGGGGCAGGAAAGGGAACACAAAACCACACAACGGCTGGTTGTTCAGTATGAATGGCTTACCATCATCTGTTTTCTCACAGCATATGACCAACTTCAAGTACTGTCAGTCTTTCTGGTAAAATGATGTTTTGTACAGCTGTGAGTAGGGATGGGTACCAGAGCCGGTACTTTTTAAGGCACCGACCGAATTCCGTCGAACCGACCGAGTACCGATTCACGTGACAAGAAACGGTGCCTTGTTTCGGTACCTGACCTAACGAGAACTTGCAAGATAGCAATTTGCCAAAATAGACAGCAGCGCCGGTGTTATGTCGATATGTGTTCCCCCCTCGAGAAGTGTTTCACCGGTGATTGAGCGGAAAGTCGCTAGTCGCTGCAGGCAAGCTGTAAACAGAGCAAGCAGCATGGCACAGAGGAAGAGCTCTAAAGTTTGGGTCCACTTTACTAAATGGAATGGCTATCTGGGTGATGATGAAACCAGCAACAATGATATAAGTGAGGCATCATTGTCTTAATCTGCTCCAGCCGGTAAATAAACTGTTTAACATAACGTTATCTTGATATTTTAGCTCCTGTTCCGCTAATGGTGCGTTCGCTTTCTCCTCGGAACTTGGAAATTTCGACTAGGAGAAAGCGAACGCGCTATAAAGTTTGGCTTCACTTCACTAAATGCAGTGGGTGATTGGGTGATGATGAAACCAGCGACAACGATCTAAGTGAGGCATCATCATCTTAATCTGCTCCAGCAGCAAAATAAACGTTTATGTTTAAGTTAGCGTTAGCTTGATATTTTAGCTATCATTAACATTGCTATCAGCTAATGGTGCGTTCACTTCCTCCTCGGAAAGTCCGACTTCCGAGTAGGAAAAATCAACTGAAAAAGAACGGCAAAATGAATGAAGATACACAGTAAATTTAGTTGACAGCAGTTTCTAATACTACAAGGACGCACCATCACACAATTTGTCCAGAGGGGAAAGGAGAGGAATAGGAGTACACGGAGCTGGGTTTTAGTTTCTGCATCATTTACAAACAGTTGTGGTTAAAGGTTTTTATATTGAAGAATTTTGTACAACACTACAATGACAAAAAACAAACAGTTGTATGTTATTTATTGTGATGTTTATCAAAAATGGTTATATACTGAGAAAAAAATTTTTTAATTAAAAATGAGATTTAAATAATTATTAAACACTCAAAAGTATCGAAAACAGGTACCGTGAAGTACCGGTATCGATTCATAGGTACCGGGAATTGGTACCGTATCGATTCAAATGTCAAAGGTACAGATCCCTAGCTGTGAGCGTCACAACCCTGTTCTGATCTCCTCAGTTCTCCTCCACCTCCAGTCCTAATCCAGCCCCATAACCCCATCTACAGCCTTCATTCCCCTCAGCTCAACATCCAGACTCCACTTCCCATCATGCCCCGCACCGGACGTCCGCCCCACGTGATCAGCGCGGGACTATATCAGGAAGTGAGAATCACAAATCGGGGCTCTGTCATAGAATCACGTTTCCTCATTCCTGTTTCGTGACCAGTGGGTTTTATCGAGCCTTTTTGCAGCATCCAGCTGTCCAGTCATTGAGCCCTTCGGCTCTTCAGTCGTACCGACATTCTTCAACCAGTAAGTGGCTTCTTTCATTTCTGGAACCGCACGCGCGCTCGCTTCCCTTCGAGCTGCGCGCCGCGGCTTCCTATATTAAACTGCGTGTCTGTTCTAAGACCCAGCGTCAGTTCAATCCGCGCGTGGGTCGTAACAATCACGCCACATCCCTATTCACGCTGTGCTCTGCTCAGTTCAGTTCCAGTCCAGTCGTGACAGAGAGTGTTTTGGTTTTTCAGAGCCATGAGCACTTGTGTCCTTTTCCTCCTGGAGATGAAATTAATTGGTTAATTGTCTCTGCTTAAATTACACATAATGATATTGTGAGTAAATGTGAAGTCATACAAAATGCCACTGAATATATTTTTTTACTTTTTTTTAAAATTCATTTATAATGATCCACGCCCACTTTCTCAACTTTGATTTGCATCAGTTGCTCAGAACCACAAGAACAGCCATGCAATCTCCTCCAGGGCCCAGAAAAGCTCTTGCTGTGAGAGGAAATTAGTTTACTTTCAATTAGCATATTACTCCAGTTAATGCATTACTCCTTGTCTCATTATCACCAAGGTCTAATGAATAGTCTAATTAGAAGTTAATAATTTTTTCTACTTTTGGCATTCAAACGACCTTTGAACATTAATGTAAGATGAGTGTTTCTGCAGGGGAAAATTAATTATTAATTGTTTCTAGGGTATCGAAACAGCACGAAAATAATACACAGGGCAAAATCTATAGTAGAAAGTTACCAGGTGGATAAAAACAAAAACGCCTTGAATAGAATGTCTGTAACTTCATTATTCTTTGCAGCATTTCAAACATTTAAGAGCTTAAGTGTGAACTTCATGAATTGTGAATCAACTTTAAAGTTCTGGAAGAGTCCTGCTGCAAATAGACTCATAAAAGTCGGGTAGGAGTAAGGATTCATTGTGCACTTTAATTGTGTGCATTATTTTATAGCTGACTAGGAAGAAACTTTAAATCTGACAATGTAAATAATTGCTATTTGAAAAAAGGTTATTAGGTTTGGCATCAGCTGCAAAGTAGACTGAGGCAGCAGTAGCTCAGGAGGTTGAGTGGGTTGTCCAACAATCGAAAGGTTGTAGGATCGCTCCCGGTAGAGAATGCTGCTGTTGTGTCCTTGGGCAAGACACTTAACCCACTTTACCTGCTGCTGGTGGTCGGAGAGACTGGTGGCGACTGTGCTCAGCAGCCTTGCTTCTGTCAGTGTGCCGCAGGGCAGCTGTGGCTACATTGTAGCTCATCACCACCAGTGTGTGTGAATGGGTGAATGACTTGGGGAGTTCTAGGACTCTAGAAGGCACTATATCAAATACAGGCCATTTACCATTTTTACCATTTTACGTGAATGCTCGCCGCTGCCCGCCCGTCAGATACTAACAAACTTTTCTTAAGAACTTCACAAACTCTTAAGAATTTTATGAGCTCTTCAAGAAAACTTTTTTACCTAATTGGTAATTTTACCTGGACATTGGGCTTTCTTTAACGGAATGCAGCCGACAACTCAATACAATGGCAGGATCAGTGCATGAAATCTGGATTTACAGGGCTCTTACCTGGCTCGTACTTGTCTGCTATGATTCAGCCGGTTACCAGCCTACACCAGTACTTAGCAGCAAATATACTTCAACTTTGCCCGAGGCTGCTTGGATCTCTTATAGACGCTCTGCTATCCTTCCTGGACATCATCTTTCAGCCATGACAGAGATATATTAACAGAGGATCCAGCCAGAGCTTTCAACAGGATACTCGAGCCCCAATAACCTCCTACTGGTCCACGTTTTGCCTCCCACCAAGTCAACCTGTCAGAGCTTCGGACCCAAGTTTGTTAGCCAGCTTGGCTACGGTGGCTAGTGCTCCTGCTCATCTCAGTGAGGGTACCATCAACTTTGCTCACCTCAACATTTGCTCCCTCAGGGGAAAGACTTGTCTCATCCAGGATCTCCTCATGGATCACTAGCTTCACAGCATCTCTCTAAATGAAACATGGCAACAACCCCAGGACTTTACTTTGCTTAACGAATCAGCACAGCCGGGGTTCGTTTACATGACGCAACCTCGCAGCTCCGGCCGTGTGATACTTTACCGCAAGACAATGCGAGTTGTGCCACTGACAGCATCTCCCTATGGTTCCTTTGAGTCTGTTGTCTGTCAGCTATCTGGCTCTATTCCCACCATTGTTGCATCTGTTTACCATCCTCCTAAACCCAACAAAGATTTCCTGAATGCCTTTTATGCTTTTCTCACATACTTGTCTTCTTTATCTCCAAACATAATTATAGTGGGAAACTTTAACATGCATCTGCCTTGACAACTTTGGCTTCCAGTAGTTTATGGATACTCCAACACATTCCAAAGGACATATTCTGGATTTAATTTGCTGTACCGGACTGACTTCCAAGGACTGCACTGTGGAAGAATTTTCCTCTTCAAATAATTTTCTCCTCACATTCAACATGACTCTTACCCTCTCTACTATTAAGCCTCAGCGTTCCATTACCTCTAGAAATCTCAAAAACATCAATCTGGACAATTTCCTTTCATGTGTTAATAGTTTTATGGGAACTTTACAATCCTTTTTTCCACCCGACCTAGTCTCCTTCTACAATGATGGTCTTCATGAAAATTTGAATTCAGTAGCTCCACTTAGAACTAGATCTGTTCCATTCTCACACACTGCCCCCTGGTTCACACCAGCACTTCACATTCTCAAATCTAAAGGTCATCAATTAGAACGCCTGTACAAAAAGACAGGTCTTGCTGTTCATAGAGAATTGTACTCTTCCCATATGCTCCACTGCAGGGATAGCATACAGCATGCAAAAGCTAGCTATTTTACTGCATTAAACTCCTCCAACAAGGATAACTCTAAAACACTTTTCCCACTACTTAGGTCACCAACAAAACCTCCAGATTCTTTATCCTCCCACTGCCTCTCCAACAAATTTTGCAATTCCTTAATGTCATTTTTCAATGGAAAATATCCAGGCAATTCAACGTAATTTAGGTTCTACCACAGCTGTTTGCATCCCTGATGAATTTCCTCCTCCAACTCACTCATTTTCCATGTTTGATCTCCCATCCACTACAGAAATTCTGGATCTTGTTCGTAGCCTTCCACCGGTCAATAAGATCCAATCTCCACTACTCTGGTTAAAGCCTGCCTTCCCTCCCTGGCTCACATTTGTGGCCCGCTGTAGGTCATGTTGCAGGGCTCTGGCAGTGCTCCTCCTGTTCCTCCTTGCACAAAGGCAGAAGTAGCGGTCCTGCTGCTGGGTTGTTGCTCCTGCACGTCTGCTGATGTACTGGGCTGTCTCCTGGTAGCACCGACACTACGCTGACAGACACAGCAGACCTTCTTGCCACTGCCTGAGCCACTTGTGTGGGTTGTAGACTCCGTCTCATGCTACCACTAGAGTGAAAGCACCGCCAGCATTCAAAAGAGACCAAAACATCAGCCAGAAAGCAGAGAAACTGAGAAGTGGTCTGTGGTCACCATCTGCAAAACCACTCCCTTATTGGGGATATCCTGCTAATTGCCTATAATTTCCACCTGTTGTCTATTCCATTTGCACAACAGCAGGTGGAACTGATTGTCGATAAGTGTTGCTTCCTAAGTGGACAGTTTGATTTCACACAAGTTCCCTTTATTTTATTGAGCAGTGTATAAACGTATCACCAATAACTCGGCCAATGTCTCTGTCAGTCTAGCTAGACAGATAGCATTGTTTGCTTATATATACGATGACATGTTGACAAAGTGGAGAGCGCATCATGCTCTGAAGTTGGAGACCTGGGATTGAATTCCATTATCTCTCGCTACTTAAACTCTCCTAATTTTAAAAATGTAAAGTAGGCACACAGAAATAATCACACATGACCGCAAAAGCCTTCTATCACTCACACTTTAGGTCCTTGCCACCACACACCAAAGTTACCAGAATATTTATAAAACTAACAGCTGTCTATTTGTAGTTTCTAAGTAATCCTGGCAGCTCATGTTTAGTAGTTTAGTAAAGCTTGATAGTCGCACACACATACACACACACACACACACACACACACACACACACTGCTCTCAGAGTTTCTCAGTCGGAAAAAACAAATTATTAACAAGCGTGCGCGCACCCGTGCATGCACATGAGCGAGCACACACACACACACACACACACACACACACACACACACACACACACAGTAGACTGTGTGACTGTGAATGTCTGATCGTTGCCCCTGAGAGCATGGCTCCTCTGATTAGTCAACAACTTGGTCATTTAGCTTCTGCTGTCAAGTCAAACATGAGAAATTTGGATGTTGTCTCTGACCAATCAATGTCTCTTGAAGGTCAGTCAAAAACGCTGGTCAGAAACTGTTTTTATCATTTGAGAAATATCTCCAAACTGCGAAGGTTGGTGTCAAAACATGAACTTGAAATGGTTATCCATGCCTTTATCTCCTCCCGTCTAGATTACTGTAACACACTTTTCACATGTTTTAACAAAAAAGCCCTTAACCGCCTTCAGTTGGTCCAGAATTCTGCAGCGAGGCTACTAACTGGAGCAAACAGAAGAGCTCACATCACTCCTATTCTGATGTCTCTGCACTGGTTACCCATTAACTTTAGAATTCATTTAGAATCCTGACTAGAACTTTCAGGGCTCTGCATGGCCAAGCTCCTCCTTATGTTACTGAACTGTTAAAGCCTTATGCTCCAACCCGAGCCCTCAGGTCCACAAACCAGAACCTCCTAGAAGTTCCAAAGACCAGATATAAAAGTGGAGGTGATCGCTCTTTCCAGGCTGTTGCACCCCGACTTTGGAATGAACTTCCTTTATCCTTACGTAGTATTGGCAGTCTGGTCACCTTTAGAAAGCAGCTGAAGACCCTTTTATTTAAAGATACTGGCCAGAGACAAATTTCCTTTGAATGACGTGTAAAGTATTAACTGAAAAAACTGAAAAAAAAAAAAAAAATTGAATTTTTCACAGCTGGATTCTAAGAAAATCTGATGGTTTTAAAGAGTGCAGCAAAAAAATAAGATAGTTTGAGCCCCATGAGCTTTACCTAGCTCATGTGGTAGGATACCGTGGTCCTGGAGAGCTGCTATCCAGCACGTTTTAGAGGTTTCCCTGCTTGAACACACCTGATTTTAATCAGCAGGTGATTAACAGGTTTCTGCAGAGCCTGATGAGCTGCTGCACAGGTGAGTCAATTGTGTTGAAGCAGGGAAACCCCTAAAACGTGCTGGATAGTGGCAACCCAGGACCAGGGTTCCCTACCCCTGACCTAGCTCCTTATGTAATACTAGGTCTTCCCTCAGGAAGTAAATGTAAGCAATCTGCAGCTCCAGTTCTTTTTCATTAGCATCATGGCAGATGACAATGTTTCATCAGTCAGATGTAGCTTCGACAACCTCTGCGTTGGTCAGATTTATTTTTCTCTGGGATATGATGAGGAGAACAAATATCGGATTGCTGAACATGTTAGAGAGAATTTGACTCCAACAACCAGCAAGCTGGATAGCCGGAGATGCAGTCGTGTTCAAGACCGTTTGACTCAGAGGACCAGCGAGCCGATCTAGACACTAATGGCGAAACTATTGTCAAGGAGGATGCTGAATATATTCAGAGCCAAAATCAGTAAAGTTTGTTTACTTTTATTTAATATTTCATTTCTATGCTCGTAGCGCTCCCACTGGGAGGTCTCAGCTGACTATAGGTCTTAGCTGCATCAGGCTATCCCAGTATAATTCAATAAGCTACAGAAAAATGAAAAACTCAACCCAGTTTATCTTTATATAGATGGTAGCTGTAGTTTAGATTTGTAGTTTGATTTATAATTGTTTTATAATTTTATGACTTTACCCTTTTATTTAAAACTGCTAAATATTTTGTGCTGTCTGGTTTTAATGATCTTTCATATTTTATATTTTGTTTTGTTTTTATCGTCATTTTATGACTTCATGATTAGTTTTGTTGTTCTTTGTGAAGCACTGAGTTTTCTTCCTGTGATAAGTGCTACAGTATATAAATAAAATGTGTTGTGCTGACTGAGCTGCTGCCTGTCTTGGCCCAGACACTTCTGTAAATTAGAATTTTAACTCATTCACTGCCATTGCATTTTTTAATGGGGTGGGCATCAGAACGAGCCCCCGCACTGTGAGAACAAACATCACGTCTCTAAAGCGGCTCTTCATCCATGTGTGTCATACATCCCGTGATCAGGAAGCAGAAAATCAATGGATTAGGAGTTTGTTTTGGGATGCTGCTGTGATGTGTGTTCTTCCTGATGTAAGACGTGAGTCTACTCTTTCTTTTGGTAGTTTTGGCGTTTACATGATCATAGAGCACAATGTTCTGTGACTCTTCAAAAAACAGTAAAAACGCTCAAAAACGCTGGCAGTCAGGGGCTTTCTGATCAGACAACGGCTGGCAGTGAATGAGTTAATCTCAAAAGTCATTCCTGGTTAAATACAGGTTCAATGAGAATAAATAAAAGCATAATGATGACAATGAAAATGACATTTGTGTCACTTAGCTTTGTGAAGTTGTCATTTTTAAAAATTGTTTAACAAATGTGTGTGTGTCCACTTCTGATCCTGGAAGCCCACTTTCTTGCGTGATCCATCACTTTTGATGAATTGAATTATCTGTTAAACACGTCCTCAAGTTCTGCAGAAACTTGACAATCATCCTCTATGTCCACAATTCAAATTTAACTATCGACTGATTCAAATTGTGTTCGATCATAAAATCATGGCCCTCAAGGACAGAGAGTGGACATAACTGCTTTAAATAAGAAAGTAACTCACTTTCACCATGGTGAGGTTGGTGGACTGCAGCTGCAGTCCAAAAGCTGATGTAGATTCCCTCATGTGGGTGATGGCAACTTTATCACCCACAAGAAGATCTTTGTGGACAGCTGCTTCCCTCCACAGGCTCACGTCGATGGTGAAAGTCCTGTGGAATTACAATTATACAATTATTTTCCATGCATTGGTCAGACAGACAGAAAAAAATAGAGGACATTTTTATTTGTTTTTCAAAAAGTTTCTTTGGCTCAAATGTAATTTTAAATGGTAGAAAAATAACTTTTTTGTTTTGCAGAAAAGTTCAAAAGAGAAAAACGCATTCAATTGTATTTTATTTCATCTGTCTGTCTTTATACGGGAGGAAAATCCCCTGAAAATAATTCTCTATGTCATTTAATCTATATAAAAGATTCAGCCATGAAAAGTGGAACAGAGGAAATCAAGTTAAATATGTAAACGTAAAAACCTGTCTCAGGTTTATATTCCTGACGGGAACCTGCTGCTGGCCTGATGTTATTTTCCTAACTGCTGACACCGTAAACAAACTACATCACATAATAAAGGTTTTCTTATGAGTCGTCATATGGTACTTTCAGTACTAAATGAGAAATTTGTATATTTTTAAAGAAAAACAAAAAATACCTCCACAACCTTCGCTTCCATAAACAGCAGGCCTGTTCCGCCGCCAGCATCCTTTAACTGTAGGACTGGAGTTATGGGTCCAGCAGTAGCTCTGCCTCCGACCTTGTTAGTGTCATTGGAGAGAGAGGGCAGCCGCCCTGAAGAACTGGGTGTTCTTTGTAATGAAGATGGTAATTGGGGGGCTGCCCTGCCCCGCCCCCTGAGCCCATAGTTCTGAACCATGTAACTGCCAAAACGGTTTAACTTTTGAAAAAAATTCCTCAAAATGTAATTTAATTTAAGTAAGTTAAAGTTTTGCCATCCGTGATGTCAGCTACATGGCTCTTCTTTACAACTACAGGTTGTGCAGTGGAACTTTGACAGTGCCACTGTAGTCTCGCAATCATTTTAACAACCAGAACGTGGCACGAGGAGGGGTTAAAAGTTGTTTCTAGCCATTCTGATACAGAGGAAACAAAAACAAGATCAATTTTCATGCATGCACAAAATACATTCAAAGAGCCACTTAGTAGATGGAAGGAAATATTTGTTACTCAGATCAAAGCGGCTGCCTGCAGCAGCAGCAGGAAAGTTCTTAACCGCTCTCGCTGACAGCGCAAGAACATTCAGATACTTCTTATCCTATTTTTCATAAAGATATTGAAGGAACAATTTGTTCAAACTTAGATAAAATATTTTTCATCAGGTTGGACATGAGTTTAATTCAGTTAAATCATCAGCCATATATTTTAGTCTTAAAGCAGCAATCCGGAGTTTTCCCCTTTCAGGAATTATGTATGATGTTTCAAAAATCCGTAAAAATGATTGTCTTATCATGTAATGTGATATAATGTAAGCAATATGTCTTTTTTTTTTGCTAAGCCCGCCCCCTGCCCTGTAAAATCCATGCAATAGGAAACTGACCGCCGACCAGAACTAACCAATAGCGTTAGACTACCGCTTACGTGCTTCAAATTTAAGGAAGTACCTCGGCTGATGCAGAGTTCTTGAACTTTTCACGGACAAGTAAGTCTTTAAAATATAAATATATGAAAACACAACATGACATGAGAATAATGCTTGTAAAACAACGTGTTTTAGCTCTGTTTGTCGGCTACAGAAGCACATTCATAAACAAGAAATGTGCAGTCGCCATCTTAAATTACCCAAGTCCACAGACTATTGGTGTGATACGCTTGTCAGCCACTAGATGGTGCCATCTAATAAAAGAAATACTCCGTAGAGCTACTTTAACTTTAAACATTAGCTTCCATTAAACTGCGGCCTCTACAACCGTCCCTTCAGCAGCGGAAGAAAAAAGTCGGAATCGGAACAAAGTGGCCACAGTAGCGGGGAAAAAGTTAGGGACTCACAGCAGCTCTATCAGCTAGTTCATGACATGGTCTATGAGTTTTTAAAACGATATTGAATGAACAATTTGTTCAGGCTTAGAGAACATATTCTTCATCAGATCTAACATTAATAAACTGGACTTAATGAATGAGTCATGTTGCTTCTTTTCTCAATTTTTCCTAAAAAGTATTTTTATCACTATTGTTACAATATCCTTACTTTTTAATGATTATCATTATGAAAAAAATTATCAAATTTAACTCATATTTGCGTACATGACATCTCTTACCTCAGTTTGATCTTCGTGTCATGGTCTCTGCTCGAATTAACTGTCCAGAAAGTAACTAGCTTGTTTCTGAGCAGCGCTATGCTATGCTAGATGTGATGTAGACTGTTGCTTTGGCTCTGATTGGCCAAGTGATTTTGTTCAGTTACATTATTGGTCAAATGTTTTAGCATATATGTGTGATAGACAGAGATCATACAAAATTGTCTTGAATTGGAACGATGTAAATAAAGCTGCGCTATTACAAAAGAGGACATTTTACTTTTTAACTCAGTATGAACGTACGATTTTTATTAATCAGAGGTTGGAACGAGATTCAGTTTCTAAACACATTTTCTAGGCTCACCTTATGCCTATTTGTCTTTTCTTTTAAATCAAAGACCTTATCATAACGTTTGATTTCCAAATTACTTTCAGGATTATAAAATTTGAGTTAAAAATTACCAAACCAAAGCCTTCTTTGCTCACGCTTTCTAAAATTTTCAAATAGACGCTATAGTTTGAAACCCTTAAAATTTTAAAATCTTCAAAGTTAAAAGACTTTCGCTTGGGAAATACAAATACTAAGGGTGAATGTGCTGCCGTATAACAATGTCCTTCACAACAATATGTAGTTTTACTGATAGTACAGTGGTTAGAGCATTGGGCTTTTACATTGGAGACATGGGTACAGCATACGTGCGTGATGCTGTTTTTCTTTTTGGAAACACATGTCAGTTATTATTCACTATTCTATTTATTGATGATTGCAATAACAGTCTACTGTCTTTGTGTCTTTACCTTTATTTTTTTTCTCACTCTCTTAGTGTATGTGCTGCCCTATCGAGTGAATTTCCCCACTGTTGGATTAAAGCAGTGGTTCTCAATTACTTTCCATAACATTTCTTCCTGATTCCTTGAATCATTTTTCATGTTTTTCTTTTGCTCATAGAAGTTGTTTTCTTCACTAGCGAATAACTGCAGGTAAAATTATGCTGAGCTGCGTTTTATTGATAACAATATTAAAATAAGGTTGGAGGTTTATCCTTTTTCTCTGCCTCTTGATCAGCTGATCCACAGGTTTGATGGCTGCGCCCAGGACGGAGAGAGAGCGGTGGGCAGTGTTTTCAGACCCTGTTTTACTGAGCCCTGTTGTGGCTTATTATTATTATTATTATTAAAATAGGAGAATCAGCTGAAACAGTTGAGGGAAATTTGTTCAAACTAAATCACAGGAGATGTCCAGAGAGTTTGGAAGCCTGTGTGTTCATCATGTGTTAATAAACGAATGGCATTTCAGGTAAGTGGCATTAACAAGCTATGAACACAGATAGGACTTTACTGTCACCCAGAATATTTTATTGAGGATGTTTTTCTGTTCAACATCAGACTCCTGAAACCCAAACCAGGTCTCTATAACCGACGTTACCCCATCTTCTTTACAAGCACGTCTTCATCCACCTGCTCCAGCTGCAGCCGCTGCATAGAAACAGGGACCCAAGCTGGGTTAACCCCCACAATGAATCTGCGTATTTCCAGTAGTACAGCCTTGAACATGTTTGCCGAGAGATTTGTGCATTAATCTGATTTTTATTTTACTTCCAGAAAATGCAAATTCTAGATTAGATATTAGAGAAAACGGGGATGGCTTGCCATCAAATTTAAAAGCTGTCCCTCGTTATTTAGGCCGTAATTTTTTTATCTGGCCATCCAAATGACAGAGGGATGGCTTGCTGGCTGGTTCATGATCTCCCTGCAATCAACGTCACATAGACGTGCAGATCATGTCTATATTGATTAATTTCCACTTCTCTAAGACGTGCAGACTAGGTCTTTAACCGGTGGGCTAAAACATGCAGGAAACATGCAACAACAGAGACCAAACTGGCACTCTGCAGTTGCAAGTGCCATATTCTGGTCACAGAGGGCAGTGGGGGACTGAGTGACATTTCATTACACTGTAAAGGGTCATTTTAGCACATACTGGCTCAGGAAAATTATTTACAAAATATGAAAAAGTTGCATAGTATGCCTTTAATTTTATTTATGCACAAAATTGCTGCACAGAGCTGAGATCATGCAGCCTTCTGCAGGAACGGAGAACTACTGACAAAAACAAAGCTTCACCATGTACCTGGACCTGCTCCTCCTCTATGGTAATCCAAATTTAATCACTTTGAATGACCCGCGTTCCCCCTGCAGCCATGAAACACAGAAATTGTTCCATCTGCAGCGCACAGACAGGAGGAATTAGGTTTATTTATTGTGTTCACACCGTGAAACAGTCAGGAAACTCTTCAATCAGCTCTGCAGATGGCCTATAATGTTACTCCTGCATTATTATGGCATCTACGATGGAAAAAAAAAGCACATCCACATAGGAGCTTTGCTGCGCCGTGTGTGTATGTGTGTGTGTGTGTGTGTGTGTGTGTGTGTGTGTGTGTGTGTGTACTTTGGGGCTTCTGCGTCTGTCCTGGCACCTTTCAGCAGAAGCTTACAGCTGTGCTTTGTCATAAACTAGTCCCAAGTCTAAAATGGTGCCTGTGATTCCTTTGTGTTACTTATTATTTTCACTTGCAGATAGTATGATTATTGAGATCACTAAGCAGAATTAGGATCACTATTGAGTAATTTTAATGACGTTTTCACACTCAAGGCTAGTTGGTTCCATTCACTTACATTGTTTTATGCTAAGCTAATGCTAAAAGAGCACTGCCGGATCAGGAGAATGACTGGGCTGGTTACAAATAGTTTTTTCCATGGGGAATATGGCAACAGACACATGAAACAGGTAACAAAGTGACACTAACTCAAAATACACACACAATCCTACAAAAGAAATGGCAAAGGCTCAATGGCAACTGTATGTTCGAGCTACACTCCGGCCCTTGAATCTTCTCGACTGACCTGCAAGAGCCTCATATTTTGCTTGAAGTTCCGAGATGTCCCTCTTCAGCTCCCCCATTGCGTTCTGCAGAGAAATAACTTCATCAGACCAAATGGACAGCCCGCCCTTCACCTCTACCTTGCTCAATTTGACCTGCTCCACGTCCAAGCAAAGCTCAGTGGAAGCATTCCGCAGCCCGGATCTAAGCGTGTGCAGCTCTCCTTTGATAAATTTGAGATCGTCCACTATGATACCTCTCAGCTCAACCTCAAACATCTCAGAAAATTCCACCTTCAATGGCCTGGTCATGTCATCTCTCAGCTTCAACAGATCCAACTTATCAGGACCTGAATCCGGCGTCAGCAGAATTGGAGGAGTCGAGACCCGTCTTTCCAGGGGATGCGTCTACTTCCTGGGATGCTCCACAAGTATTCTTGCTGTTCTTAGCATTAATCACCATTCTTTTAATCCTTCCAGGAACCACAACGAATGTCAGAACTAAAGTGAAGCATTAGGTGTTGAGTGCTTTACAAATTTCTGGCTAAAACAACACTTTTAAAACAAAACCCGATCGAGAAATCCACCACGCATGTTAACCGCTAGCCATGATATTGGAAAACCCCATATTCCTGTATCTCTTGCAAACAAAATGCATTTTTACATTCTAAGAATTATCAAAAGTGCAGACTAGATAAGAAAGAACTCCCTTTTTCACAACTGTGGAGCTTAAACTCCCTGATATAGTCCCTATAAACACTTCCACAGTAACATGGCTATATTTTCCCAAACAGCCAAATCTATTGCTACCTCAGCCCAGCTTCTTTTACCTTTCAGGACAAAATAAAGACTCTTACATGGAGGTGTTAATATTACCCTCCGACTGTTCATCCATTTACACTTCTCATGTGCACAAACACACAGCACACACAACAAGCTTTCTAATAACATGGTATTGTGCGTATAAATTAAGTCCCATTCAAACAAATAAAGGCTTGGACCTGACTCATTACACGGAGCCAAATTGGTTGTCTCACCGGGTTTTGCTTTTCTCAGCTGAATGAAGAAATTATTCAAGGAGCAAGATTGGATTTCACTATGTAATATGATCTCTAAACAAGAAAATCTTGATTTGAATTACTTATTCCATGAGCATTCCCTCCTGGATTACCCCATGAGGAAAAGGGAAAATTTACTATTTATTCAGTGGTTTGTACTGGATTATTGGAATTTATTTGACTCTAAATGAGGTATCCATATGCAGTTTCAACAAATAAATTATAATCAGTGTAGAAAGAGTCCCGGCAGCTCCTGGAAAAACAATTACCTTTTTTTCTTTTTAAGAGTTATCTCAGTCTTTTATTTACTGTGAAAAAATATTTGGCCCCTTTTAGATTTTTGTTGTTTCTGCTTTTTGTCACTTAAATATTTCAGATCAGCAAAAAGATTTTGATGAGACAAAAATGACCTGAGTGAAAGCAGTTGTCAATTGATGATTTAATTCATTAAGAAAACAAAGTTCTCCAAACCAGGTTTGATCCCCAGGCCCTGCAGGCCGTGTGCTGAAGTATCCTTGAGGAAGTTACTAAAGTTGCCCCCTGGGTGGGAATTAGATTGCAGCCCACTGCTCATTATGGATGGGTCAAAGGCAGAGAACAATTTCCCCAAGGGGATGAATAAAGTATAAATTAATATTATTGTTATATTAATAAACCAACCTGATCCTGTGTGATCCTCAATTCCTTTTTCCCTTCTACCAATTGGTCTCATTAAACAAAACCTTTTTAGCTATCATAAATGTTTTTTTCTCTCATTTGATCTTATTTAATCACCACTTTAAATTTAAAATTCCCTTACTTTTTTCATGTCGTTCAATTATTTTTGTGCTAAAACAAGTCTTCAAACAATTTTACTAATATTTGCATTTCAACTTTTAGCATAATTGATCATGTTCCGTGTCTCATGTGTTTATGTTTCACTAGTGTTCCCAAATGTTTTATGTGTCTTAGTTTGTTTAGCTTCCCTGTGTTCCTGACCTTTGAGCCCTGTTTCTCTCAGAGCACAGGCTTTCTGGACCTCCTGTGAACGGTTCAGGGAGGTTTTGCTCAAACAAGTGAAAATCAAGTTGCAGTAGTCTAAGCATGAGGAGATGAAGGTGTGGAGAAAAATCTCAAGTTCAGAGCGGGCCAGGATGAGACTAAGCTTAGCAATGTTCCTGAGATGGAAGAAGGAGGGGGTTAGGGGGGTGACTCGCTCTTTAAAGCAACACTCCGCAACTTTTACACCTTAAAATAATGTTTATTGTAAAGTTTTGGCGGCATACTATCATCTATTATGTTCATTTTTTGCACCTGTGATAGTGTTAGGGGGTCCCACGTCAGTTTACCGCACTATATAGTTTTTTGCTCCGGGTCGAAAGAGGAAGTACTGACTGTGTGTCGTTTAACTGCAGAATATGGCAAGCCAAAGGGATAAAAAAAGCGTTTGTTCTAAACGCGCGTTATGTCCGCCAAAATGCGCGTCTTGAACATGCGTTTTGACGTCAAAGGGAGCTAAATAAAGCGCATCCTAAAATTGCTTGTTATGCGAGTTTAGAACGCACGTTTTTTTATCCCTTTGACTTGCCCTAGTAGCATAACGTAGACCCGCGGTTTAGCAATGGCAGATCCACCAGAGAAAGCTAGAAATCTCGTATGAGTCTAGGAAAAGAAAAGGAGAATGTGATAGAGTAAGAGCAAAGACCAGAATTAATATTGGGCCGTCTTTTCCTCGCTGGAGAACTTTAGAAAGAACGGCATGAACTATGGACTCTGACCTAGCCGTGCTGCTAATGGTTAGGTAAGTAATAAATGATTTCACAAGGGTTATTGTGTTTGGTGGGGCATAAAGTTGTTATACAGTCCTGATAAAACTATTTATTCAATGTGTGGAGGTGGGAAAAGTTTGTTTTCATTGTTTTGCCTGACATTAGGGTTGTTTCATTTTAAAATGTTTGATTTTAAAAATTGATTTTACGACAGTGACATTACGCAGCAAGCATTGAGAGGGCGACAGAGCACACATACTGCAAAGTTCAGGAATGTTGCTTTAAGTGTTTTTCTTTTTTGTCTTAGGCTTTATTTCTCCTTCAGCCCCTTTTCCTATTTCAGTTGTTTTTTTCCCAGTTTAGTTTTATCCACTTCAGCCCCTCAGTATTCCAGTTTTGTTTTCTCTACCTCCCTGCCCCTTCAGTTATCAAGGTTTGTTTTTTGTGTCCTTGTTTTATATTATTTTTTTCTCCTAGCGCTCACCATCATGTCTGTGTCTGCCTCCCTCAGTTTGCTGACTCAATAGTTACATCAGGTTGTAATCAGTAATCATTAATCAGCACACCTTTTTCCCCTTGTCTCTGCTCACCTCCCAGTGTTATTCAAACCCAGTTCAGTTCACCACTAACCCTAACCCATTGTCAGTTCCTTGATGTTGTTTGTGCCCGTTTTCCAGTACTTTTGCTAAATGATCACAGTTGGTGGATACGATTGGACATAGTCTTCTAAAACAACAAGCATGACATTTTAACTTCATTTTGACATTTTCAAATGTAATAATTACTTGGTTTAAATTTAGACAAGTTTCTCTACATCAATAATCATTGTGGCACAGAAGACAAAAACACTAATGTATTTTGAGGGATGTAATCAATGCATCGATTCCTTCACAATAGAAGCTAACGACCCCAATGACTCATCAGGAGGTAGGGAGGAGGGGTATTCATAGGCAGTTTCTGTTCGTTGAGCAACAATAGACAGCTACACTTTATAAACTTGACCCTCCCATAATCCAGTCAGAACTGACAAAGCTCCTCAGATGAGAAGCGAAATGTCTTCAAGAAATCAAAGAAGTCCAGTTGACTTCATTTAAACCCTTTTGGGTTTTTAATATGTCTATCTTTATCCTATTGTCTGGAGCAACTACTATTCTACATAATTTCCTTTGGGATTAATAAAGTACTCTGATTCTGATAACACACTATCTTCCCATAGTTTGTCCAGATCTCGGACAGCCTGATGAGTCGAGCCAAAAGTAGACTGAAAAATTTGACCAGACCATTTTTCCTTAAAGTGTGCGTCGTTCGCAGAACATATGTGTTTCCTGTAAAAAAGCAAAATCTGATTTAAGCCGCTTGAATGAGTCATGACCTTCCTGTATTTTAAAGGATTAGTACGAGATTTAACATACCAGCTCACACATGTAACCGGGTACCCTGTTGTTTATCTGTTTATGGTCTTAGTAGTCATAACAAGTACACAGAAAACATGAAAACAGCATCATTCAACTTTCGGACTGAAAATCACTTTTATAAAGAAAACCAGTCGGGAGCTTCAAACATGCATCTTAAATACCCGTCGCCATTTTGGAAACCCCGGAAGTGCAGTTTTCTGATGAAAATGCTGGTTTAAGTTCTGTTTTCTTCTCAAACTCCTGGTGGGCCCATGAGCTTTAATCATCCATACTATTAACAACTGATTTATCATCAATGACTGCTCATTTATTCCTTTAAAATTAATGTGTGTGTGGATTATGTGAAGCACTTTTACTTTCACATCTACCCCATCTGCCCCTTTTTTTACGGCTTTTTTTTAGGGATGTTCGATATTATCGGTCTACCAATATTATCAGCCGATATTGGCCTTAAAATGTAATATCGGAAAATATTGGTATATGTTTTTACTCCTTCAGTGACCCAACTTTTACATACCATGCACATATTACACATCAAACTCTTCGGCTTCATCTCCTCTCTCTCACAATGCCAAATATGACAGATCTGAAATTTACTTTTTAAGATATTTTAGTTTTAACTTGTGAATAATTAGGAATTTGCCCTGTGTAGTGAGGATATGCTGTCCTTATAGCACGTAGCTATGTGTAGCTAGCCAGCAAACAACCAACTAAAACAAGCACAAGAATCTTCACCCAAGGCTTGCTTTTCTTCAATGAAGATCTTTATAAATGTTTTATTACTGTAACTACAATATACAGAAACAGAAAAAAGTACATTACTGACTACTGCACACGTCCTAGCGTCGCGCTTAGCAATTAGCCTCTCTTAGCATGTGTACGCTGCTTACATTTTATCAACTAAGTAACTTTAACACATGCCCAAACATTCCCTAAAGAAATTGATACTTCCAAAGACAAATTTTCTCCAAGGCACAAACTTATAAAGCAAATTGTTATTATAGCGCTAAGTTCGCATTTTATTTACAAAACTCCCCAAAACAGCTGTCCTGTTGGTGGCAGGACAGTTTGCTGCTAAATGAAATAGCCAATCATAGGAGAGCTCTTGTAGCCAATCAGAGACGAGAAAGGCGGAACCTTCCTTGGACATCCTACTATTTAAAATCACGCTCACTGGACAAGTGAATATCTTCATCAGAGGGTGAATATTCCTCTTCAGAATCAGAGTCGACCATTACCAGACAAAGAACTTTGTCAACAATGAACAGACCTGTCAGCATTGTACGTTTTTCCTTTCTAATATTCACCCTCTGTGTGCTCCGCTTGTCTCCTCCTCTCCCCGTTGGGAGTGGTTTTCAAACTCTATAAACTCCAAACATTTTAAAGGAGGCATCACCTGAAATTTTCACTTTTCCGCTTGAATAAATGTTTATAATGGCTTCCTAATGAATTTTCACTGGCCGAGAAGCCAATATTTAACATTGAAGTGTTTGTTTAATCTTGCCTTCTTCAACCAGCTCACATGCACCCCACGAGCACGCGCACTTCAAAACGAGAACTTGAGCTCTGGCCTATATGTCATCACAAAGGCCAGATATAACCAAATATGAGGCCAGCAGCGAACAAACCAGCACAACAAAGTTCATTTCATAACGTGAAACGCATAAATTATGTCTTACCGTTGCTGATCCGTGTTATGGGAAAAAAGTCCACTTGGTTTGTGTATTCGATCTTCACAACAGCATAATGAACCGATGCCAGGCTGTTTAGCTTGCTTTGTCCCATCCAGACTGTTTACAGATCTCCAATGCCACGTCCCATCATTTTCCAGTTTACGGCGCTTTGCTGAAAAAAAACTCAACAAGCGAGGAAGGCATTACGCACGAGGTGAGGCTCGGGCTCGTAGATCACGGCCAGGTCGGGTTCAGTTATGACTTGTTTTTTTGGAATGAGATACTGAAGCTACTTCCTGCTTCCTTCCACCAATCAACGCACCCCTCACTCCGGCACGCGTCCGACACAGCCGAAATATCGCTTGTGATCTCACGAGAAAATATGCCCTTTACAAAAAAGGATCAGAAAAGCACATTTTTAATGGCCTAAAAGACTACTGTATAATAGGACGTAGATATCCATGGTATTATAGGTGATGACTGCTTTAATAGAACACCCGTAAGTGTTGCTCAGATTGAAGTTACACATCTTCACTGTATATTCTGGTGTAAAGTAGTAACTTCATGAGGGATCATATTCACAGCTGTGGCTCGTTAAACTCAGCAATGATGCTTGTTGCAATTCTAAGATTTTTGGCACTTAAAGAGTTAAGTGACAGTGTGACGTAGATCTGTCGGGTTTTTTCAAATCTTAGAATCTCACCATCTATCTTCTATCAGAAGCTAATGCAGGAAATAAGTGTAGAAGACATTTTTCATGTTCAGCCTGCAGAAAAACTCAGAGACCAATTATAATAAAAAATAATAAATGTTTCTTCTGTGAAGTACTGTATACCTTTAAAGTCTTTCAAAAGGGGGTGTAACTGTGAGTCAATAAAATAAAGTGGTTCTCTGGCTTTGTAGCTTCTGACCCACAAAGTAACAAAGGCAAAGACTTTTGACCCTAAACATGGCAGGTTTCACTTTGACTTCTGGAAATGGTAATGAGACCCCAACTTACAGCTTCATGGACTACCACACCTTTAGGAAGTGTTGCACTAGTAGATATTGGTTATACACAGTTGTAAATATATCAATAAATTAAGCTATTTTAAATTTTAAAATAACTCAATGCTGGGAACCCAATGTCATCATATGACCGTGTTGGATGGGAGAGAGAGCGAGAAGCAGGTTGGGGAGAAGCCAGCAACTGCTGGAGTACACAGAAGAGGCTCTGTTTTCATCATGGTACAACAGTGCCATCGTGTGTCTTTTGGAGGTTTAACAATATTCCTCCCTGTGGCTGCAGAAAATTAAATTTGTAGTCTAGGGTGAGTCAGGGTAGATAATGATGATTATAAGTATAAACACCCTCTGATTTAGTGATGCCTCACTGGACGGATTATTGCAGCTGTTGAAGCACATCAGTGCTAACTCAATTAGCTTTGGTTCTATGTTATTAGGTTAGTTACAAATTTGTATTACCATCATTAACATTTTAGCATTTTCTCACTCTTCAACAGCTAATGGAGACATTTGTGTTTTCCAGGCTGGGCTGTTTAATCAGGTTTTGCTTCTTGTATTTAGTTTATTTATAAACTTTTTATTTTTTTATTTATTCATTCAAGTTGTCATTATATGCTTTTGTTCTACCAAAAGGTTTGAATATACACTCACAGGAGTTGCTGATTATTTACCCATCCTCCTCTCTTTATCAAAGGGGCAATCGAATGGGTTTTATTTAGAATTGCCTCTACAAAGCTTATAAAATTTAGTTTGGGGTTATGTCCCAGGAGCCCTGATAAATGGCCAAATAAAAGACACATAATAAGGCTTATTATAAAAAGACCTGTTTTCCCCACCCACTAGGACATGAATGTTCAGTAAGCTGCATGCTGACTAGCAGGTTACCCCTATGACTGTATGACTACCTGGGAATCATAGCGTGTGTGCGCGTGTGTGCATGTATATAAGTGTGTGTGTATGCATGTGTTTGTGTGCATGTATATGTGTGTGTGTGTTCATGTGTGTTTGTGTGAATGTATATAAGTGTATGTGTGTGTGTATGTGTGTGTGTGGGTATGTGTGTGTTTGTGTGTGTACATGTGTGTTCATGTGTGTGTATATATGTGCGTGTGTGTGTGTTTTGTGTGTATAAATGGTATAAATATTTAAATTTTATACTTTAATGAGGATGTGCATTTGACGCTGAAGCCTTTAATAAGCATAATGTGTTGTCATTAATCTTCAATAGTTAAATCTAGGCTGAAATTTTTGTAATTGTTAGAAGAGGAAGTGAGTGAGAGCAAGAAGGTGACAGAGAGACAGACAGGTAGACGTTGTATACATGGGTGGTTTGATGGAAGGTGTGGGAGCAAAAAACAAGCAGACAGATAAATCAACAGTCTCCAGTTGGATTATACTTAATATAGCATGTCCTTATAGACCCCTTGAGTGTTGTTGTTTACATCCAGATAATCTTGTGCATGTGCACGATGCTGGGGGGCAAGAACCCCGTCTCCAGCCATTATCCATAGCTGTATCTCCGCGATTTAAGCGGAGATTATAACATGTTTGAAATTGTTAGTATAAATATTTAATTATTTAAATGATCCAAAAAGTTAGTAAAAAAATAATTGAATGAAAAACAGCATTTAGGCTGAATTATTAATTGAGAATAATTAGTTGTAGTTTTGCTTGAAAAGTTGGATCTAAGATAAAATGTTTCAAGTTGTTAAAAAAAACCTGTTATTTTCCTAGAATAATGTTTAAAAATGTATCTAGCGAAATATAAAATGTAAATAGTCAATGTTTGTCTGGAATATAGAAAATGTTTTCAGATGTTTTTTCATTTTTTAGCTTATGTGGGAGAGAAGGTGGTCTGGTAGGCGGAGACTGCAGTTAAAAAAAAGTTATCTTCCCAAATGATTAAAAACATCTCTGTCAAAGTTTGTCTGGACAGCAGAAAATATATTACAAATGTTTTTCTTTGTTTAGCTTATGTGGGAAGAAGGCTGGTCCAATAAGCCGAAACGGCTGTTAAAAAAAGTTCTCACAAAATAATCACTTGAAAAACATATGTAGCCAGTAAATGGTAACAACCAAAGAAAATGTAAGTAGGCTAAATTATATGCATTTTTTGTGAGAGGTGGTCCAGTGAGCACTTACCAGTGTTGTTTTCTTCAATAATAACGATGATGAATTGATTTCGTTGACGCCTCTTTTTCTCATAACAAAAAATTGGTTTACTGGACAAAATATGGCAGCTGAGATTGTGTCCCATTTCCTTTAGTCCTAAAATAAATGATGTTGGAATGATGTCACTCCAGTAGCTCAGAGTATGTGTCAGACATATAGATTCAGTTGTTAAAGACTAATAGCCTACTCTGTTTAATTTTTTGTAAAACTAAAAACAAAATCTTTGTTGGCTAAAACCTTTTTGAGTTTTAGTCGACTAAAACTGACTAAACACTTTTGAGATTTAGTCGACTAAAACTTACTAAACGCTTTTGAGATTTAGTCGACTAAAACTGACTAAACACTTTTGAGGTTTAGTCGACTAAAACTGACTAAACACTTTTGAGATTTAGTCGACTAAAACTGACTAAACACTTTTGAGATTGAGTCGACTAAAACTGACTAAACACTTTTGAGATTTAGTCGACTAAAACTGATTAAACACTCTTGAGTTTTAGTCGACTAAAACTGACTAAACACTTTTGAGATTTAGTCGACTAAAACTGACTAAACACTTTTGAGATTTAGTCGACTAAAACTGATTAAACACTCTTGAGTTTTAGTCGACTAAAACTGACTAAACACTTTTGAGATTTAGTCGACTAAAACTGACTAAACACTTTTGAGATTTAGTCGACTAAAACTGATTAAACACGCTTGTGTTTTAGTCGACTAAAACTGACTAAGACTAAAATGCATTTTCATCATAAGACCAAGTCTAAAACTAAGATGTTTGCCAAAAACAACACTGGCACTTACTGTTTGGGAAATGTTATACTCTGCTCTATTTGTGTCATGATGTGTATATATTTTTGCTAAATTATACAACTGGGTAATGTG
The DNA here is from genome assembly GCA_006937985.1 of Aphyosemion australe. NCBI lineage: Eukaryota > Metazoa > Chordata > Actinopteri > Cyprinodontiformes > Nothobranchiidae > Aphyosemion > Aphyosemion australe. Next base: position 110,999 of record SSNS01000019.1, read on the forward strand.
ACATTATAAGCTGTATTAATTTTTTTTTTCAGAATGGCCCTCAGCGAAGTCTTGTACAACAAGCTCTCAAGCCCATATGGAGCAGCCTCATCCCTCCACATCATTGTCCTTTCACTGAAGGAATGTCCCAGGGTTATCAACTGGGACTTCGGCCAAGATGCAGCACAAATAAAAAACAATAAAGTTGTTGCCATTACAGATGGTCACACAGTTACCACAGTGACCCTGTTTGAGAACATTTAAAAATGTCTTCTCAAAGCACACTCAACTATACAGAAGTACTCCAGTGAAACTGGTGTCAGAGGGCCTCTTGGAAGAGGCTGAGAAACAACTACATCCTGCATCAACACCAGTTTCACTGGAGAATGACAAGGGGCTTCCTCACAGTCGAGGGACAGATTGAATAGGCCAGTAAATTCTTTAATGCAAGGGGGAAACTGCTGTCAGTCTATGCCATTCTTTACTTCACAGAATAAAATGAATGAAACATGACTGAACTTTTTCAAATAATAAACTGATCTTTAAATTGTCACTGCTGTGTTGCACAATAAAATAAATGTATGGGGGGGGGGACAAAATCAGACATGATGTAAATCTGCACATTGCATTAATACATCAATATAATCCTTCATTTAGCTGTGAAGAGGGTCAAAAGTGGGAAGGAGGAGGTGCCCCTTAGAGAACTTCTGCTTAAACTGGTAAAGAGAAATAAAAAACGAGACCTCTTCAGATATTCAAATCACAAAAGCCTGTTTGCATTTTTGTGGCATATCATTTATCAGCATGTACATTTATCTTTCAGGGTGAAGCTCAGGGACGTGTTTCACTATGGAGGAAAGCGGTGGTGGACGGAGCGACTGGAGCTGGGAACAGTCGTCCAAAAACCGCATCTGAGGGTGAGACAGCTCTTTGTTTGGAGACCAGCTACAGTCCACCTCCCTCACCTGTGGTAAGGTATATTTATTGTTTGCGACAGAATAATTAGACGTCACATTTCTTAATTGAGTATATTTGCACACTGCCTAATCAGTTATAGATCATTCTGTGAAGTTGGCTGAGTTACAGCTAGGGCTGAAAATAATACTCGAATAATTCAATTAAATCAATTATAAAAAATGTTGAATTCATATCTTTTAAATTGACACTTTGTTTTTTATCACTTTGGGGTTATATTATCTACTTTCGGTGTGACTTTCCGGTTACTTGACACAAGTGTGTTTGTTCTGTAGCCCCAACAGTTAGCAGCGCAAACAACTGGGGAATGCAAAGGGGATGACGACACCCTGAGAAAACGCCAAAAAGTTTCCAAAATGTGGGAATATTTTAAACTCATGCCAATGTACAAGACTGCTAGTTTAGCAATAAGCTAGCATTGCGTGCTAGGGTCGCACTAAACTAGCGTGTCACAACAGTACGAATTCCGCGTGCCAGAATCTCAGCACAGAGAATCCAGGTCAAGCTGCAGATCTAAGACATGGTCTGAGATCTAGAGTTTAAATGAAGATTAACTGAGTATTTCCAGCTATGCTACCTGAGACTGAGTATTATTTAGTTGCTACTGCTAAAAGCCAACAAATGTGTTATTTCTTTTTGTTCTTCTGTGCTTTATTGCAAGTCAGCATAAGGTTAAAATGTTTTCTTGTCAGCTTATTTAAGAACCCCATACATGTTTTTGATTTTCAGTGATATTAGTTTGGAACATTTAGGTTCAATCCCCAGTGAGTCGTGGTGGATGGCTGCTCATACTGAGCCAGGATCCTCTGGAGGTTTCTTCCTGTTAAAAGGGAGTTTTCCTCTCCGCTGTCGCTACATGCTTGCTTAGTATGAAGATTGTTGAAAAGACACTGACGCTAGTCAGTGACTTGATGCAATCTGGTGGGTTTCTTATATAGAAAACTTTTTTTATTGATTGGCTTAATGAACTATATTGTATTAGAATGTTTACTTTGTGAAGGGCCTTGAGACGACTCTTGTCGTGATTTGGCGCTATATAAATAAACTGAATTGAATCTTTATTGCAGAAAGAAAAAAGAAGTCACACTTGTGCTCAAACCTACGGAGCCCGCCTGGTGACATTGAGGAAAAAAAAAAGAACTCGTGGCCACGAGATACTTAACACGTGGGAATGAGTTATTAATGCGTGGGAACGAGTTATTAATGCGTGGCCACGAGATACTTACCGCGTGGGAACGAGATATTAATGCATGGCCACGAGATACTTAACACGTGGGAATGAGTTATTAATGCGTGGGAACGAGGTTTTAATGCGTGGCCACGAGATACTTACCGCGTGGGAACGAGATATTAATGCATGGCCACGAGATACTTAACACGTGGGAACGAGTTATTAATGCGTGGCCATGAGATACTTAACACGTGGGAACGAGTTATTAATGCGTGGCCGCGAGATACTTAACACGTGGGAACGAGTTATTAATGCATGGCCATGAGATACTTAACACGTGGGAACGAGTTATTAATGCGTGGCCACGAGATACTTAACACGTGGGAACGAGTTATTAATGCGTGGCCACGAGATACTTAACACGTGGGAACGAGTTATTAATGCGTGGCCACGAGATACTTAACACGTGGGAACGAGTTATTAATGCGTGGCCCCGAGATACTTACCGCGTGGGAACGAGTTATTAATGTGTGAGGGATCTGTTCCAGAGCTCATCTTTCCTGAAAGAATCTCCTCTTAAAAGCCCCAAAATAGTTAACTTTTAGCCAATATTAGGTTTTATCATAATATTATTAATATTTATTTTAATGAGTAATAACCAATTGTTTTATTTATTTAATCAAATCATCCACGCATGAACAATATTTCCTGCTAAAGCCCTTTTGGGTTCAATTAAAGGTTTTCATTAAATGTTCCAGATCTGGAAAAGAGCGTTATCTCTCCCTGCATGCACATTAGGCTCCATCTGACCACTTTTAAAAATGTTTTTATTTGCTGATCGCTATGCTGCTCCAAAGCTTATGGCTGTAGCTGCGCCATGCCGTCTCGGTTGTCATGGTTAACCGTGACATGCCGTTGTTAAGCTTATTTGTTTCAGCACCACGGACAGCAGGGTTATATGTGTCCTGTGTCAATGCAACTTGCAAAGCCGCCGGTGTTGGCAATGGTAAATGTTGCACACTGGCGATGCGCAGTCAGGGCGCCGCTGAACGGGAGAAGAGGGCAGAGCCGCACAGTCAGCGACAGGTCAGGTGTGTGGAGGGATGCAGCTCGAACACATCGGCAATCAGTGGTCTGGAGGACATGAGGAAGCAACATTCTGACTTCCTACTGGTCATATGTTGATGCTTGGTCAGGCTTCTGCAAGCCTGATGAGCTGCTGTAACCTACAGATCTGGAACATTTAATCAAAACCTTTAATTGAACCCAAAAGGGCTTTAGACAGGAAATTTTGTTCATATCAAACAAATATCAGCCCGCCTGTAGACTAATCCATGCGAGCCGTGTTCTGTCAGAACTCCTGTTTAAGGAAAACCCGACAGGTGTGCCTCTGCCCGTTAGCTGCTGTGCAGTTTAGTCTGATTCACAGATGCGCTGTCGCGCATGCAACAATAACTCATGAGATGCATGAAAGTAAGCCAGTCACTAGTAAAAGATGGGAGGACACACTTTATTTACAATCGCCGTCTGTCCATGGTGAAAGAAAAAGACGGATCACCTGCGTTACTGGATGATTTTAAGAGGAGATCCTTTCAGGAAAGATGAGCTCTGGAACACATCCCTCACACATTTATAACTCGTTCCCACGCGGTAAGTATCTCGTGGCCACGCATTAATAACTCGTTCCCACGCGTTAAGTATCTCGTGGCCACGAGTTTTTTTTTTTTCTCAATGTCACCAGACGGGCTCCGTACAAATCCTATTTGATAGCAGTGAGCTCTAATGCTGCGTTCACACCGGCCATAAAGTATGCGTCGCCAGCGTCAAGTTTCAGTGTTAAGTCTATGGTAAGGCGCGTCAGAGCTGCGTCAAAGTCCTTGCGTCGCTTTGTGAGCGTTGGGCGCGTCAAAGCTTGCAACGCAAACGTCAAGCAAGTTCAGCTAGCTGAACTTTCTGCGTCGCTTTACAAGCGTCAACCAATCAGAGCGCCAGTTGATACGTCACAGCAGAGCGAGAGAAGACAAATTCATTCAGCAATGGAGGAGAAACTTATCATCGCCGTTTGCAACTATCAGGAACTGTATGACCCGTCTTGCTACGCTTACCGAGATCGGAATAGAAAGGACCTTTGCTTGGAGGAAGATTGCTAGAGAACTCAGCGTGTCGGGTGAGTGTTTTTTTAACGTTTATGCCGACATTGTCTCGATAGGATCCGCCATTGTTACAAACATCTGGCAACAGAGAGCCGCGCACGCGCTCTTTCCTCCCTTCCCCTCCCCGTGGGGCCGACGCAACCATCAAAGCAAGCTGCGCCAACGCAAGCTGCGTCAATGTCGAAAATATATAGGCGTCAAAAATGGCATGAAGTATGTGTTGTTTGACGCATACGTCAAGGCCGGTGTGAACGCACCATAACTGAGATCTCACTGGTGGCCCAGTTTCTCCCCAACACTTGAAAACGAAAGTACAAATAAATTACAGGGACATTCCTATTACATTTATTTAGATGATAGCTCAAGACACAGGAGGTCCCGCAACTTAGCAAACTCAGGACACACAAGCGTCTAGCTAGATAATATTAGCATGCGTTAGTGACTTACTTTCACAGACAAAAGGATACATAAAATCTAAAACCTTTTTATATTTTACTTTGTGGTGTTGTACAGCATCCCAGTACAATTCTCTGCACATCATTGACTGTAAATGTTGGCAACTACAATAAACATTGTGTGAAATGCAAAGTATTCGCCATCATACTGGCTCAGGGTAAATCAAGGGATCTCAAAATTAAATTTAAGACCTTTTCAAGACTTTTTAAGACCTTCTGACATAAAATTAAGACTTTATTGCAATCAACTATTAACTACTCATATAGTTTTTAAATACTGCATTGCTTTGTTTTCCACTTCATTAATTGGTGGGATATGTCACGTCCGGGACAGCACGGCTGTAGCAATGGAATGTCACGTGGTACAGAAATGCAAGCAAATAGCAGGCATAGGAGAACAGAAAATCATTTTATCATTATTAGTTGACACGTGTCTATTTTTAATATCTGCAAACTCAGATGGTGTGAAAAAGGTGACAACTAAAATCACCCCCCAAACAAGGTCCACATGCTGGGTTATGTAGTGACCTCTGACACTGACATACTTTCACCAACGGTCTGATTCCAAAGCAGAAGATAAAGCTCTAAAGGCTACTTCACACTGAAGCATCAGCGGCGCGGAACGGCAGCAGAACGGTTTACTCGCGACAATTGCGGCAATCCAGTGCACACCGGGAGAGTCAGCAGCGAAGCGGAATTCACCGCCGCGCTCCTCGCTCGACTCGCAAGATCACAAGATCCCTCGAGACTTCAAAGGTCACGGTTTGTTTATGCCGTCCGCCATTAAAACAAAAAGAAAGAAATGACATTTGACATCGCTGTTTGATGTCATATATAATGTTTTTACTCACCACTGCCAGGATTAAACCCATGAAAAACACACCGCTATGTAAATAAACCGTGAGGTCACACTTATAGACGAAATCTAGATAGATATGAAATCGCATCGCTGTAACAGACTTTTATTTTGAAAATTATGGGGCATCTTACACTGAAACCGAGTGTGATTTCCTGTCTAGCCCCATGTTAACTGCGGAAATTGACGCATCCCAGAAGCGGCACGCGGCAAAAATAGAACTTGATCCTATCTTTAGCGCAGTGCGCCGCTTCTGGGATGCGTCTGGAAATTGCCGCGTTGCAGCTGGTTTGTGACACCCCCAATATACTATAATGGATTCTATTTGAAGCGGCGACGTTCCGCTGCCGTTCCGCTGCCGTTCCGAGCCGCTGATGCTTTCAGTGTGAAGTAGCCTTAACTCTTCATCAGAGTAAACACATAAGGTGTCGAAATGTGAGTTTCTTTTGTCTGCACCTATTGAAATATTTATACTCATTTGAGTGCTCCAGCTCTCCTGCTTCTCATTTACATACTTTTATTGCAACAATAAACGGTTAATTTTAAAAAATCATCAATGATATTTTTTGCAAAATCAAACAATTTTCTACCACAGTCACTCTGCTCAAAAGAACTGAAAAATGCTTTGTTGTCACTTCATTATGCTTTGTTTTGTGTGTGTGTGTGCGCATGCGTGTGTGAATATATATCAGAATCATATTCACGTTCAAAGCCTTTATTGTCATTGCAGTTGACTGTGCAACAAAATCGTGGTTGGCACTTCAAGGTGCACTTAAAAACAAACAAAAAAAAAACAGAAGCATAAAATGTCTAAAAACACATATTCAAAAACAGCAGCCTGGCTCAGTGGGTGCAATGGACACGAATGTGCACGAAGAAATGCTAATTTCCGGGTTCCGACCGGAAGTATAGGTTAGTTATTTCCAGCTAGTATTATGCTAATGAAAATACGTGGTAAATGAGAGGATAAATTAAGATATTTAATTGTAAAATGTTGCTTTGATTGGCATGTCTGTGTTGGAACTGAATAAAATTCTGAATGCAAAGCCCTCTTCCCCATACTGGACTCCCCCACCTGTACACTTTCATGTTCTGGCTGAGAGGGACAGTGCCCGGGTTGTTGGGAATTTGGAGAAGATTCGACAGATGCCAAAATAATAAAAAATAACAAAGTGAAAAGATGTCAGTGAAAGGACAACCTCTTAGGGCCGTGATATACTTGCTGTTTAGCGACGCATACGCGTGTTTAAAATGACTGCCACGCGTAGCTTGCGTTGATTTGAAGCGTCGTTTGTGCGCGTCCCCCAAAAATAACGCGACACGATGCGCCCGAATGCTGCAATATACGAGCAACCGGTAGGTGGAGTTGACAAAACCAGCGAGACACTCACCATGGTGACTCCGTCTCTGGTTTAGAGGTCTTTCACACTAACTACGATACCGCTGCTGTCCTTTTTTCTGCTGTAATCTCAAAATTAACTAGTTTTCAGCTCTTTTATTGACGCCATGTTTGTTTTGGTTGCCCCAGCTCTCTATCCGGTCTGAGTACTCTCGTTTGCCCCATAGTGGAACACTCCGGTACTACAACCAGTGCAGCGCTGTATAGCAGCAAGTATATGAACAGACTCAGCCTGCTGCCTGCGCCAAGGCGAGGTTAAACAGCAAGTATATTCCGGCCCTTAGAAAAGGGGAAATTATTAGTAAATTTGGAGACCCAATGTGGCTGGGTGACTAAAATTTCACCCACCACTAACCAAATGGAAATTTAAATTTAGGATTTTGAACTTTGTAAATATGTTTAGTGTTTAATATGTAGCTGTTCAGTGTTTAGGTGTTTAGTGAATTTTTAGGTATTTAGAGAAAATTTAGCTGTTATGTGAATCTTTAGGTATTTGGAGAATGTTTAGTTGTTTAGTAACTCCTAAGTGATTCTGTTTAGAATGTAGCTGCTTTTTTCTTAATTTCTCTCAAAAATCAAATTATTCAAAATCTGTAAATATTCTATGTAAGTTTGACATTAAAATCACACATTTGGTGCTTTCAAAATAATTTAATTTAGTGTGGTTATAAAATAAAAAACTAGAACCTTAACGCAATTAACATTGTAGAGTGATTAAAACCATTTTAGTCTGACTGAAAAAAAATTTCAATATTTAAAAGGATTTGCGAAAAACTTGGGAAACTTAATATAAAAAGTATACAATGTTATCTACACAATTTATGTTTATATAATCTGCTAGATTACATGGTTAACCTGAACTTTTTTTTACACACTGCATGCGTTTGTGTGTGTGCGCGCGCGTGCGTTTAATTTAGCAATTTTTGATTTGGATGATTAAATTCCCTTCAAGTGTCACCAGCACTCTGTAGTCTCCTGATGCCACCTCTTCATCAAACACCCACAGGCCTTCAGCAATCGAGTACTGGTCGTTGTCTTTATTAAAAACCAGCAGCATCCCTGGATCTGCTCCATCCTCCATCACCCCGACGACATCCAGGATGATGTTGTCCTGTTTGAGTCTCTTTTTGAAACAATATACAAAAGCATGATTAAGCCTTTAGCAAACTCGGTGACATGGCTGTAATGTGGTTAGTGGTTATGAATTGTAAAGCATTTCAAGAAAAGAAAGTGATGAGTCAGAGTTTCTGCAGAAATTAGCAAAACAAATTTAATGCCATTAACAAACACGAGAATCCACAGATATGTATGTATATTAGGGTTGTAATGATGCTTCGAGAATCAATTTAAAATCGGTGCAAACTAGTTTAACTATCCACCGTTGTAGGAAAAAAGAAAATCGATTCACAACGTCCTGCCAGACACATAAATGCAGATGACATTCAAAATAAATTAAACCTTTTTTGAGCATAAAAAGCTTTGTGATCATTTCCATATCTTTAATTACCGCTATTACTTTATTCAGTGTTAGGTTTTGTTAGTAAGACAATAGAAAGGTACAATTTGAAACAAGGACTAAAGGGCAATTGTAAAAAATAATTTATTTTGCCATAGAATAACTGAAATTAATTTTGTTGTGAAAAATCAAAATTGTAATCGTGAACTTAAAATCGGCAATCGAATCGAATTGAATCGCGGCTTGAGTGAATCGTTACATCCCTAATGTGTGTGTATATACACTGCTCACAAAAATGAAAATAACACTTTAAAGAAAAAACATTAGATACAGACGTCGGACCCTCAGGCCATCTTCATGAAGTCTGTTCCTGATTGTTTGGGTAGAGACATTCACACCAGTGGCCCTCTGGAGGTCATTCTGTAGGGCACGAGCAGTGCTCAGCCTGTTCCGCCTTGCACAAAGGAGCAGGTATCGGTCCTGCTGATGGGTTGTGGACCTTCTACGGCCCTGTCCAGCTCTCCGAGAATAACCGCCAGTCTCCTGAAATCTCCTCCATGTTCTGGAGATTGTGCTGGGAGACACATTAAACCTTCTTGCTGCAGCACGTGTGGATGTGCCATCCTGGAGAGGTTGAACAACCTGTGCAACTTCTGTAGGGTTAAGGAATCGCCTCATGCTGCCAGTAGAGATAATTACTCAAGCCAAAACTAGCACGAGTGGAAAACCAGCCAAAAAAGATCAAGAGGGAGAAACTTGAAATGACCTCCACATGTTAAACCAGTCCTGTTTTGAGGGTTTTGTAATTGTTGCCACTTTAGTGCACCTGTCGTTAAGTCCATGAACACCAATACAGCTGAAAGTGATTAACAATGCCCTCAGCTGCTTAATCAACCAGAAAATTATCAGACAGGTTTCATTGATTTCATGCCAGGCCCAATAAAAAAAGTGTTCCTTTAATGTTTGTGAGCAGTATTAGGGCTATATATATATATATATATATATATATATATATATATATATATATATATATATATATCCATCCATCCATCCATCCATTTTCATCCGCTTTTCTGGAGTCGGGTCGTGGCAGCAGCTTAAGGAGGGTGGCCCAGACTTCCCTCTCCCCAGCCACTTGAGCCAGCTCCTCCGGGGGAATCCCAAGGCGTTCCCTGGCCAGCCGAGAGGTATAGTCCCTCCAGCGTGTCCTGGGTCTTCCTTTGGGTCTCCTCCCGGTTGGACGTGCCTGGAAAACCTCACCAGGGAGGCGTCCAGGAGGCATCCTAACCAGATTCCCGAGCCACCTCAACTGGCTCCTCTCGATGTGGAGGAGCAGCGGGTCTACTCCGAGCCCCTCCCGGATGACCGAGCTTCTCATCCTATCTCTAAGGGAGAGCCCAGACACCCTGCGGAGAAAACTCATTTCGGCCGCTTGTATCCTCGATCTCGTTCTTTCGGTCACTACCCAAAGCTCGTGACCATAGGTGAGGGTAGGAACATAGATCGACCGGTAAATCAAGAGCTTCGCCTTTCGGCTCAGCTCTCTCTTCACTACGACAGACCGGTACAACGCCCGCATCACTGCAGATGCAGCACCAATCCACCTGTCGATCTCACGCTCCACCCTTCCCTCACTCGTGAACAAGACCCCAAAATACTTGAACTCCTCCACTTGGGGCAGGACCTCGCCCCTGACCTGGAGACGGCATTCTACCCTTTTCCAACTCAAGACCATGGTCTCGGATTTAGAGGAGCTGATTCTCATCCCAGCTGCTTCACACTCGGCTGCGAACTGTTCCAGCGAAAGCCGCAGATCATGTTCTGATGAAGCCAACAGGACCACATCATCTGCAAAAAAACAGAGACCTGATCCTTAGGCCACCAAAACGGATCCCCTCACCACCTTGACTGCACCTAGAAATCCTGTCCATAAAAGTTATGAACAGAATCGGTGACAAAGGGCAGCCTTGGCGGAGTCCAACTCTCACCAGAAACGAGACCGACTTACTGCCGGCAATGCGGACCAAGCTCTGACACTGGTCGTACAGGGACCTAACAGCCCGTATCAAGGGGCCTGGTATCCCATACTCCCAGAGTACCCCCCATAGGGCCCCCCGAGGGACACGTTCGAACGCCTTCTCCAAATCCACAAAACACATGTAGATTGGTTGGGCGAACTCCCACGCACCCTCCAGGACTCCCCCAAGGGTATAGAGCTGGTCCAGTGTTCCACGCATTGCTCCTCCTGTATCCGAGGTTCGACTATCCGACGGACCCTTCTCTCCAGAACCCCTGAATAGACCTTACCAGGGAGGCTCAGGAGTGTGATCCCCCTGTAGTTGGTCCCCCTTTTTAAATAGGGGGACCACCACCCCGGTCTGCCAGTCCAGTGGAACTGCCCCCGATGTCCACGCGATATTGCAGAGTCGCGTCAACCATCACAGCCCCACAACATCCAGAGCCTTAAGGAAACCCAGGCGGATCTCATCCATGCCCGGAGCCTTTCCACTGAGGAGTTTTTTGACCACCTCAGTGACCTCGGCTCCAGAGATTGGAGAGCCCAACCCAGTGTCCCCAGACTCTGCTTCCACCCTGGAAGACGTGCCGGTGGGATTGAGGAGGTCTTCGAAGTACTCGGCCCACCGATTCACAACGTCCCGAGTCGAGGTCAGCAGCACACCCTCCCCACTGTAAACAGTGTTGGTAGTGCACTGCTTTCTCCTCCTAAGGTGCCGGATGGTGGACCAGTATCTCTTCGAAGCCGTATGGAAGTCTTGTTCCACGGTCTCACCGAACTCCTCCCATGCCTGGGTTTTTGCCTCCGCGACCACCCGAGCCGCATTCCGCTTGGACTGCCGGTACCCATCAGCTGCCTCCGGAGTCCCACAGGCCAAAAAGACCTGATAGGACTCTTTCTTCAGCTTGACAGCATCCCTAACCACTGGTGTCCACCAGCAGGTTTGGGGATTGCCGCCACGACAGGCACCGACCACCCTGCGGCCACAGCTGCGGTCAGCCGCCTCAACAATGGAGTCACGGAACATGGCCCATTCGGACTCAATGTCCCCCGCCTCCCCCAGGACACATTCAAAGTTCTGTCGGAGGTGGGAATTGAAGCTCCTTATGACAGGTGACTCTGCCAGACGTTCCCAGCAGACCCTCACAACACGTTTGGGTCTGCCAGGACCGGCATCTTCCCCCACCATCGAAGCCAACTCACCACCAGGTAGTGGTCAGTTGACAGCTCTGCCCCTCTCTTCACCCGAGTGTCCAAGACATGCGGCCGCAGATCAGATGAAACGATAACAAAATCGATCATCGACCTGCGGCCTAAGGTATCCTGGTGCCAAGAGCACATATGGACACCTTTATGCTTGAACATGGTGTTCGTTATAGACAATCCATGACGAGCACAGAAGTCTAATAACAAAACACCACTCGGATTCAGATCAGGGGGGCCGTTCCTCCCAACCACACCTCTCCAGGTCTCACTGTCGTTGCCCACGTGAGCATTGAAGTCCCCCAGCAGAACGAGGGAGTCACCTGAAGGAGCGCTTTCCAGTACCTCCTCCAGGGACTCCAAAAAGGGTGGGTAGTCTGAGCTGCAGTTTGGTGCATAAGCACAAACCACAGTCAGGACCCGTCCCCCCACCCGAAGACGGAGGGAGGCTACCCTCTCGCTCACCGGGGTAAACCCCAACGTACAGGCACCAAGATGGGGGGCAAGAAGTATGCCCACCCCTGCTCGGCGCCTCTCAGTGGGAGCAACTCCAGAGTGGTAGAGAGTCCAACCCCTCTCGAGGAAACTGGTTCCAGAGCCATGCGTTGAGGTGAGTCCAACTATATCTAGTCGGAACCTCTCAACCTCACACACCAACTCCGGCTCTTTCTCCACCAGAGAGGTGACATTCCACGTACCTAGAGCCAGCTTCTGTAGCCGAGGATCAGACCGCCAAGGTCCCTGCCTTTGGCTACCACCCTTTCCACACTGCACCCGACCCCTTTGGCCCCTCCCACGAGTGGTGAGCCCATGGGAAGGGGGACCCACGTCTCCTCTTCGGGCTGTGCCCGGCCGGGCTCTATGGGTGAAGGCCCGGCCACCAGGCGCTCGCCAGCGTGCCCCACCTCCAGGCCTGGCTCCAGAGGGGCCCCGGTGACCCGCGTCCGGGCGAGGGAACACTGCATCCATCTGTCGAACTCATCATAAGGGGTCTATATATACGTAAATATTCTAAGTGTAACATTTGGCAACACTGGTCCGAAGTAGAGGGAGAGAAAAGGTGAAAGAAAGCTGCAGGTTAAGTTGAACACATTTTTACTTCAAGCCTGTGAAAACGACCCTCATGTTAACAAATTGAGACTGTGTCCTGCATCACTGACAGTCTCCCATTTACAGTTTAAATCTTCCATAAACTGTGTGGAGAAAGCAGTTGCTAATGGCGAGGAGTCCCATATGAAATGGTGCAGAAAATCTGAGTCTCAAAAACATGTTGGTCAAAAGCAGGTTTCCAGTAATTAGACAGGTTCACGCTAAAACCCAAAGGTTCTGGGGTTGTGTTGTTTCAGAGACATACAAGCTGAACGCTTTTAGAAATAATGAGAGTTGAATTGAAGCCTTGATGACTTATTCTTAGTCAGTGATGGTTTTTTTCTCTTCCCTAAATATTCACTAGAGATTTGTTAAACCTGCATTTTTTTATTGTAGGTCTATCTATATTTTCAAAAGGAGTTGATGGTTTAATTTTAGTTAAAGGTCGAACTTATGATAATAAGCTGCGAGTCTTTATCCTTGTTTACATGCGCTTTAGAAAACTGACCTCTCAAATGAAGTTCGTTCCACTCCAGTACAGTAGGGGGCGACATGCGCCCTTTCATGTCGGGCATTGTTCCGGTTAGCTTGTAGCAACACAACTTGTAAACAAACGCTGGCGGGAGTAAATGAGACGGAATTGAAACAGGAAATACATCGTGGATGAAAGAATGGACAACAACAACGCTGCAGCACAGCTTATTGGTACGTACTGCGCTGTTAGATGTTGTTACGCGTGTTGAATTGTGGCGGTGATCAGACGAGCACTACTGCAGACGCGTCACTTCCGGTTAGCTTGTAGCAACACAACTTGTAAACAAACGCTGACGGGAGTAAATGAGACGGAATTGAAACAGGAAATACACCGCGGATGAAAGAATGGACAACAACAATGCTGCAGCACAGCTAATTGGTACGTACTGCGCTGTTAGATGTTGTTATGCGTGGTACGTTGTGGCGGTGATATTATCAGACGAGCGCTACTCTGGTCGCGTCACTTCCGGAACGCGAGCATCTACTCGGTTCAGCTCGGCTGACCCATTTACATGCAGAAGGAAGTCAGATAACTACCGCATTATCTGGGTGCTTCAGCCCGACTAGAAGAAGTTCACTTTCAGCCAGACTAACGCGTTTACATGCATTTAAAAAAAACGATGTTAGTCTTTTTAGGGCAAAAGTTCGGTTTTCTGATGTCCATGTAAACGCACTGACTGTAGAAGGTCCAAAGAGCCTGAGTTATGTTGTGGTAACTTGTGAGGAACTGTGAAAGATTATGAAAGCTTTTGCTGTTTGCTTGTTTAAGTTGAATTAAAAGAAATGAAAAATATGATGATAATACTAGTTTTATGTATATTTAACAGTGATGTTAGAGCTAAAAGGCAAAAGTTGTTTTTTTTTACCTCTGTTTTACTTTATCTCGTTGCATTGGAGATTCACGCTGTCCCACATTGAGTAGTCTCTGTCCCACATTTGGCGAGTTGGGATTTGGTCACACTAATGTTGCATTTAAATGACAGTAACGTAGTTAATTAATATAGTTTGTCCTTCATACGTAATGTTTCAGATATGTTTTGAACAACACAACTTTTAATGTCAGGTATTTTTTCCATTGAGACTCATTTCTGGTTGCGTTGTCAGATGAGTATATTAAAATATTTTCAGAAGAAGAAAAAGGGACCCGAGGAAGACGGGGGTAACGTCTTCCTCCTGCAGCTACAACCTCCACACACTAGATGTTGCTTTGGTGTTTGTCTTACAGTGGATGATTCTCAACCTTTAAGATCTGCAGAAGCTTGAAAATCATCCACTGATTCAAGTCAGGTGTGTTGGATCATAAAGTCATGGCCATCAGGGACTGAAAGTGGACATCACTGCTTTAAATAAGAAAGTAACTCACTGACTGTGGTTAGGTTAGTGGACTGGAGCTGTATTCCAAACACTGACGTCGATGCCTTCATGTGGGTCAAAGCCACTTTCACAGCCACAGCTAGATCTCTGTGGACAGCTGCTTCCCTCCACAGGCTCACATCCATGGTGAAAGTCCTGTGAAAGTACAATTACTTTTCATATATTGGTCAGACGGACAAAACAAGAAAATTAGTGTTTCCAAAAATGTTTTGTTTCAAAGGTGTTTTTAAATGGTTGAAAAATAGGTTTTACATTTTGCAGAAAATTTCAGATGAGGAAAATTCATTCAATTCTATTTTATTGTTACATCTGTCTGTCTTTATATGGGCGGTGTAATTCACATGAAATTCTGTTCAAAATTAACAGCAACATCAGTTAGAAAAATACCCTCAAAATAATTCTCCATGTCATTTAACCCATATAAAAGAATCAACCATGAAAAGCTGAACACAGGAAAATATGTTAAAAATATGCAAACATAAAATACCTGTCTCGACTTTATATTTCGGACGGGAACCTGCTGCCAGCCTGACGTTATCTTTATCACAGCTGACACCTTAAACAAACAGCGTCATATTAAAGTTTTTCTTATAATTCTTAATATGGTGCTTTTAATACTAAAGCACACATGTGTCTATTTATAAAGTAAAAAAAAAAAAAAAAAACTCCATGACCTCTGCTTCCACAGACAACAGGCCTGTTCCACTGCTGGCATCCTTTAAGTGTAGGACAGGAGCTGGAGGTCTATTAGGATCTGTGCCTCCTTCTCAATATCACTGGAGACTGAGAGGGAAGAACTGGGTGTTCTTTGTTATAAAAATGTTTTATCGGGGGGACTGCCCTCTCAGCTCATAGCCCCTAACCATGTAGCTTCCACCAAATTTTACATTTGAGGAAAAGTCCTCAAAAAGAGTTATTTTTGTTAAAGGTCCTATGTGGGATATTCATAGAAATCATGGTAAAAATTGTGACTCTTTAGCGCCATGCAGTTCAGAGTAAGTATTGCAGCTACGGTGGCCCACTCAACAAGGCAACAACTCCAGCGTTCACTCCAGCCATCTGGTTTGTTTTTTTTATAAAAAGCATGAGATTGATTTATTTCCAATCTCTGTAGCCTAACCCACACAAAGCATATAACTACTCAAGCAGGTAAAAAACATTTTTTAATGACTTTTCAGCCTTAATGCATAAAGCCACGCGTACCCCCTTCCCCCTGATGGGACGATGCCCCCGCCCCCCGTGACGAGGTGGCGCGATATGCCCCCCCCCCCCCCCCCCCCCCCCCCCGCAATCAACAAGCATCACGGCTGTAAACATTTCTAGGGGAAACACTGTTAGCTGTTATATCAACCTACCAGTCCTGAAGGAAGCTAGCATAGCTGCCACCGATTCACACACGGAGGAGGGGTGGCATCAGCTGTGGCGTCCGGTGTCATGTGGATCAGAGCAGCGGAGTAAACAAGAGTCTGCCGGTTAACCATCAGCTGATCATGGCACACTGTGTGCGCCGCAGTGAAGATCGAGATGGAGCTAAAGTCAACCACTGGCTGTTTAGCGATCGGATAGCCGATGAGGTTTGGCTGGAGCCGGGGACACGCTGTGGAAATAAAGTAACTAATGCTAACATAGCTAACGGCTAGCGGACGACCGCTGAAGCGTGTTGGGAGAGACACGGCAGGCTGCGGTAAGAGAGGAGACTTTAATAGAAGGAACTTTCTTGAAGTACAACTTTGGAACTGATACTTTGGGATCGGATTGGGAGCTTTATTATGAAGAAAAGAAATGATCAGCTTGAGGTGAGTCAGGAACAACACTTGGAGGCTGGTGTCTAGCTGTTGCGGGCGGGGTTCTCATCATATGCGGCTGCTGAGTGTTGGAAATCAATAAGACCTGACATATTCGATGTGTCTTTTGATTTCATTGTTTGTTATTCAAACTAACAAAGTACAGCAACAGTGTAGCAGCTAGTCTCGTCTCTTCTTAGTTGAATTGGCAGACGCATGCTTCCACGGCGCACTGCTGCCCTCTGCTGTTTCTTTCAGGTTACAGTCATAGTGCAAACGCGTAACTCAGAGCTCGTATGTCCCTAAATAGCTACCGTATTTCAAGATGGAGGATGACCATGGAGCGTCAACCACAATTTATGTATTAAAAATTTGAAGCTGAGAGGAAAATTTAGAATTGACGTTGGTGAGAAATATTAATGAAAAAGGACAAGTTTGTGCACTGGATACACAGAATTTGGTAGTAAACAGGTAAAAATATTACACACTGGGGCTTTAAGCTTTGGCCATCTGAAATGGCAGCTACATGGTTCGTTTTTACAACCACAGGTTGTGCAGTGGAACCATCAAAATTGCACTGCACAACCTGTGGTTTCCCAGTCATTTGCACAACTGCAATGTGGAGGGGTGGAAAGTAGGTTTGTCCCTTAAAAGTTTGTTTAAAATCATTCTGAAACAGAGAAAACAAAAATACATGTAAACAACCTTAATTTTCAAGGCATACACAAAGTACATCCAAAGAGTGATTCGATGGAAGGAAATATTTGTTACTCAGATTAAAGTGGCCGCCTGCAGCTGCTGCGTGAAAGTTAACAGCTTACTGTCGCATATTTATGGCGTCAAAATGGGCTCAGCTCCATGTAAACTCAAAAAAATGAAATTGTAAATACAAATAAAAATGGAAAACTTGAAAAAATAAATTGTAAATTCGAACAAAAAACTTGAAACTTGATAAAAGAAATTGTAAATAAAAAGAATAAATATGACTGTAAACCTAAAACTGCAACCCAAAAAAATTTTCTTTAAGGAAAACTAAATGAATCAAAAGTTTTGGCTGAGTTTACATTTCTCTTTCCTCCTCTGCTCTCAAGCCTGAGTTTACGTTTACAGTTCAGCTTTTTTGCCTGATTTTACGTGGGGGCGGGCTTTGGGCTCATTGGATGCCTGGAAAATGATTGACACCTGGGTGAAAGAGTAATCCAAGGGGTTCAAATGAAGGCAACTGGACTTCTTTGGTTTCTTGAAGACGTTTCGCTTCTCATCCGAGGAGCTTTGTCAATTCTGACTGGAATATGGGAGGGTCGATCTTATAAACTGTAGCTGTCTATTGTTGCTCAACGAGCAGCATCTGCCTGTGAATGCCCCAGCTCCCTACCTCTTGATGAGTCGTTAGCATCGTTAGCCTCTATTGTTTGTGAGTCGTTGTTTTGATTAGATGCAGGAGGGTGTGAACTGGACTGAAACTGTTTTGGAACTTGGTTCAAAGCTGCATTATAGGTGCTGGAAAGGTGAAACCTGAGTCCTCCTCCTCTATTTAATGATGGTTTCTCCATTTTGACATAGATGGCTTCCTTCACTCCTCTCTCAAACCATCTATCTTCTCTGTCCAGAGTGTGGACTTTGTCATCTTCAAAGGTGTGGCCCTTGTCCTTCAGGTGTAGGCAGGGTGCGAATTACACACAGACTTCCGGGGGAGCCCACTTAGACAGGGTGGGGGGGGGGGGGGGGGGGGGGGGGTAGGAGACCTTGGTCCCTGAAATGCCTAGAAACGGCCCTGGGTGTGGGACTGAGTTTTGAGGGTGATCTGAATTGTATCAAATAAATAAATATTACATACTTCTAAATTATTATTATTATTGTAAAGTTACAAACGTGTAGTGGGTTATATCTGCCTACATTTTCCTTATCAAGCACTTTGGGTTTTTTTTATGCGACTATTTTCCTGTCCTGTCTGTGTCTTAGCTGCATCTCCTCTCAATCCTCCAGAAAAACTGCTGCATGGCTTCTTCATTTTCAACTAATGAGTTACTTTTGAAATTAGCAGATCAGAAAGATCTGTCAACCGCAAAAATAGCGGAATATGCGCTGTGCGGCCGCGCCAGTGAGGTGCCGTCACCGAAGCACGGGAGATGATTCCTGCAGCAGCGGAGCGCGTCAGACGCAAATGAAAGAGAAAATATGAGCAAACATGAACGATCGTGTGTTAATTATGTTTTATTTGGTGGCGCCACTTTGAGAATGTTACTGTGGCTGTGCGCAGGACGCAGCTGCCCGGCGGAGCGCATCAGTAATCAGTGCTCTGCCGCTCTCCATCCTCTCCGCCCAAAAAAAGACCCGCTACGCTGAGAGTCCAAATAAATAATGTAATATATGTAGGAACTGGATCTTTTTTCGGGCTCCCCCTGGGTGTGTAAGTTGAGGGCTTCCAGGGGAGCCCGGAGCCCTTTCAGGGGAGCCGGGCTCCCTTTAGCTCCCCCGTAATTCGAACCCTGGGTGTAGGTGGACTGCAGAGTCTTGGCCTGAAGAGGTGGCTCTCCTGTGTTGTGCCATGCGCTTGTGTAGTTGTTGTTTAGTTTCCCCTATGTAAAGCTCTGGACAGTCCTCACTGCATTGGGCTGCATAAACGACGCCGCTCCGCTTCTGTTTGGGTGTCTTGTCTTTAGGATGGACCAGCCTCTGTTTGAGGGTATTGTTGGGTTTGAAGTTTACAGGGATGTTATGTTTGGAGAAGATTCTTCTCAGTTTCTCAGAGACTCCTGCCACATATGGGATGATGGTACCTCTGCGCCTGTTGTCCTTCTCTTTGCTGTTTGCTGCTGTGGATTCCTTTCTGGACTTCTTTGTTGATTTCACAAAGGCCCAGTTGGGGTATCTGCAGTTTTGGAGCGCTTTCTTAACGTGTTTCTCTTCCTTTTGCTTTCCCTCAGTCTTTGTGGGGATATTCTCTGCCCGATGGTGTAAAGTCCTGATAACTGACATTTTGTGCTCCAGTGGGTGATGTGAGTCGAAATGCAAATACTGGTCTGTGTGGGTCGGTTTTCTGTAGACTTCAATGCTGAGACTTCCATCCTCTTCAATTTGCACAGCACAGTCCAAGAAGGGTAGTTTGTTGTTGTGTGCGTCCTCCCTGGTGAACTTGATGTTCTTGTCCACAGCGTTAATGTGCCTGGTGAAGCCTTCTACTTCCTGCGTGAGAATTTTGACCCATGTGTCGTCCACATACCTGAACCAGTGGCTTGGTGTTGTTCCATTGTAGGAGTTCAGTGCTCTGGTTTCCACTTCCTCCATGTAGATGTTGGTGACAATAGGTGATACTGGGGAGCCCATGGCACATCCATGTTTCTGCCGGTAAAACTTGTCATTGTGTTTGAAATAGGTGGTGGAAAGGCAAAGGTCTAGGAGGGTGCAGATCTGGTCTGGAGTCAGTTTTGTCCTCTCGGTTAAGGAATCATCTTGTTCCAGCCTATTCCTGACCACTTCTACTGCTTCAGCTGTGGGTATACAAGTGAAGAGTGAAGTGACGTCAAACGAGACAATGGTTTCACCTGGAGCCAGTTTGAGATCTTGAACTTTACTGGCAAAATCCACTGAGTTCTGTATGTGATGTAAGGTTTTTCCAACCAGGGGGGCCAAGATGGTGGAGAGATGTTTTGCAATGTTGTATGTGACCGAGTTGATGCTGCTGACGATGGGTCTGAGTGGTGTTCCTTCCTTGTGAATCTTTGGAAGACCATATATACATGGGGTGGCTTCTCCTGGATAGAGTTTGTAGTAAAATGAGCGGTCGATTACTTTGTCCTTTAGCAGCTTCTGTAAATGGTCCGTGATTTTCTTCTTGTATCCACTTGTCGGGTCCCTCTTCAGAGCTTCATATGTTGTGTTGTCATTCAACAGTGAGATGACTTTGTTGTGGTATTCTGTGGTATTCAGTATAACCGTACAACGTCCCTTATCTGCCGGTAGAATTGTGATGTTCTGGTCTTTGCTGAGCGAGGAAACGGCTTTTCTTTCTTGTGGGGACAAGTTAGAAGGAGGAGTCTTTGCATTAGAGACTGCTGCTGTAACTTTGATCCTCAGTTCTTCAGCTTCTGCTTCCCTTAGGTTGTTGTTCCTTATAGCAGATTCTGTTGCCGTGATGAAATCAACTGTGGGGATGTGTTGTGGGGAGATAGCAAAATTGAGTCCTTTGGCTAGAACGTCCTTCTCTGTTTGGGTGAGTTTTCTGTCTGATAAGTTCTTCACCCACTGTTCCTGGATGTCCATCTGGTTGGTGTCATCTGGTGGTGGTCCAATTAGTTCTGATGTTTTTGGCTGTAGGTTTTGGAATTTGCATTGTTGCCGTTCTTTGCTCTTCATGTGCTGTGCTAGTTGAGCCTTTTCTGTGAAGCTGGAAACTTCCTCTAACACAGTCCTAGGTAGAAGTTCAGAAAGCTTCTGGGTGATGATTGAAATCCTATGGGTAAGGGCCTCAATGGTGAAGTGGGTCTGTCTAATCCGTTCGTTGAGCAGCTGATGTTGTGCTTTTTTAAGAATCCCTTCTGCTCTGTGTCCTTTAATGGTGCTTCTAAGTCTCAGGCTTTTTGGAAAGAGACTTTGTTGTCTGCATCTCAGGTTGAAGCGGAGGTGGTTTCTGTAGTCAGCCAGCTTCCTAGATGTCCTCTCATATTCCCATACTATTCCAAGGGTGTCTTTCCCATAGTGTAGGGCAGGGGTTCCCAAAATCGTTTCTTTGAGGACCCCCTTGCCCATGTCCAAGTCAAACCAGGACCCCCAACCCCAACTCCTACACGCATAAACACGTTAAATGTGATCATTTACAAACTTTATACAGACATTCAGAGTTATACCTTCTATATGGAGTTCTGATTAGACTATAGGGTGTGTTACTGGGATTTTATAAATGTAATTTTTACAAATAAAATCTTGCTACCTCAGCAAAGACAAAATTGTGGGGACCTCCTGCAATTTTGTGGGGACCCCCTTGGGGGTCCCGACCCCCAATTTGGGAACCCCTGGTGTAGGGCAATATGCTGGTGAAGGTTCTCAGTCATCCAGGTCATGGTAATCCAAGGGGTTCAAATGAAAGCAACTGGACTTCTTTGGTTTCTTGAAGACGTTTCGCTTCTCATCCGAGGAGCTTTGTCAATTCTGACTGGAATATGGGAGGGTCGATCTTATAAACTGTAGCTGTCTATTGTTGCTCAACGAGCAGCATCTACATTAGGCAGACTACTGTTCATCTGCAGTAAGTTAATTTTGTGTTCATGTATCGTTTATGCAGTTAAAAACAGTTTTTGTTTGAGTTATTCAATGTGATTGAGCAGTGTGGGCTTCTTGTTAGCAGCTAACCAGGTTAGCCTTAACTAAATTCTAAATTACACAGCATCTTTGTCAGATCACATCCATTTTTATTGAGCTACTTTTATTTTGAAACTGAATGTGTGCGGATTCTCTCAGATCTTGTCTATTCTATTCTATTCTAGCCTAACCAACAAGCATGAAGCATACAGTATTTATAGCTATACTATGTTAGGACTTTGTTAAGAGACATGAAAAAAAAAAACGCTAATTTGTTTTCCAAGTTTGCCATTGCAGCTTTAAACATGAGAAAACCACAATAAATCTGGCCATGTTGGAAGTAGCAGCTACACTGGGGGAGAAGAGATTCTGCGGTGACGTCATATATGCAACGTCTGGTTTGTAGTCGTTTTAATTGCAAATTTTTACAAGCTAATAAATATCAAAGTATGTGACAGACAGTCGAAACACATAACTATTTATCATTTAAATTGAGGTACAACATATGTGTGATTCAGGGAGGGAGGCAAAGCGAACCAGAAAATAACTTTTATAGCCTAATTGACTTACATTCATTTTTTTCTTTGTTCCAAAGCTGACCAGGAGAGGAGACTTAAAGGAAAAGTTCGCTTTTTTAGACATTAAGTTTTATGTGTTCCTTCACCCACCCAGTGCTCTGTAAACTTTGACCCATTTCACACACACCCCCCTGCTCAAAGATTTTCAGGGGAGAAGTGATTCATAAACGTAGTTCTGGCTAGTTTCGGGGGCGCTTTATCTGCGCCGTTTAGCCTCACAAAAGGATTAGCCTCTGAAAGCATGGCTAATTTACATCTCACAAACAAAGAGAAAAAATTTTCAACGTCACATTACAACGGGACTATTTTTTGTCATTCGTATCCCTGCGCCGGTCCCCGCGGATATTAAACAGCGCTTTGTATGTCAGCTGCTTCACTGCCGAATGTCGAAAACATGTCAGACTCCGTCTCATCTGATGACGAATTTCATTTTAACACTATATCAGATGAAGAAGAAACTTATTTTACTACTAGGATATCTTTATGAGCCAGAGTACACGGATGAAGAACTGCATTTGCTACACAAAACACACACATCAACACAGATTGTTGACAAAGCTACTGCAGTCTATGATCAACCATCGGTGTAAAGATGATTGCATAAATAATGCGCTAAAATGCGAAGATGATTGCATGAATACGGCAGACATAGTGGAATAAATAATTTTTTAAAAACAAAACTTACCCAGATTTCTGGTACGGCCGAACTCTTCAAAAACAGTCTTTCACTTTTCCCGAACTTTTTCCTGATGTAATCATCCTCTTTGAAGTGTGCACTGCACAAACGAAAGGTTTTGACTCGTTCCAGCCAAGTATCCTTGGAGTAGCCGATTGCTAAAAGCCACTGATGCCTTAGAGAAACGTCCTTAGGAAAAGTGTCAAACCGAAAAGGTGATCCTGTAACATCCTTATTGTTACAACCCGGGAACCTGCAGGTACGCACCATGGCTCGATATATTTAAGAAAAACTACTTTTAAGTGACTTTAGAAGTTGTTGTTTCACTCATACAGCTAGGATTAGCAGCCAGACACGAGCCCGTTCTATAGCTGCGGTGACCGGCGCAGGGATACGAATGACAAAAACTAGTCCCGTTGTAATGTGACGTTGAAAATTTTTTCTCTTTGTTTGTGAGATGCAAATTAGCCATGCTTTCGGAGGCTAATCCTTTTGTGAGGCTAAACGGCGCAGATAAAGCGCCCCCGAAACTAGCCAGAACTACGTTTATGAATCACTTCTCCCCTGAAAATCTTTGAGCAGGGGGGTGTGTGTGAAATGGGTCAAAGTTTACAGAGCACTGGGTGGGTGAAGGAACACATAAAACTTAATGTCTAAAAAAGCGAACTTTTCCTTTAAGCTTAATTTATGCTTCTCCGGCTGCAATTGGTATGGAGACACGCAATGCCTTTATTCATCGTTGCAAGGGCTCTCGGACAGACGGAGTCGTGCCCACTTTTCTAAACATCCGTCAAACAAGACAAAGAGCGCAAGCTTGTGATTGGCCAGGATGCTGCTTCTACTGCCGTTGCCCCCTCAAAAAGTAAAAAGAGAAGAATACCTCGCATAAAAACTCAGAAAATATGAACGTTGTATTCACCTGTGACTGGAGGAGTATACGCAGCAAGTGTTTTATTCATGGACGGAAATGACAAACGTGGTGGTGGTGAGCGCATGAAGAAGTGGAGGAGAATGAGGGACAAATTTGTCCATGTTAAAAAGTCTCTGAAATACAAAAAAACACAATATAAATACAATAGTAAATGCCCTATCTTGGACCGGATACATGACAGGATACCCAAGAAAAGCGCTACGCCCTCTGTTGTCCGGGTGGGGAATTGCTTTGCAACACTCCCCAGGTGACAGAGATGTCTGAAGGCGTCAATGCGTGTGCATGCTCCTCATGGAGGTGACAGAGAAGCATAAATTCAGTCTTACCAGTGTACCAGCAGAAAACCCACACATTCATGTTGAGAACACTCTAACTCATCCCAGAAAGGCCAAAACCTGATGTTGAACTTGCAACCTTCTTGCTGTGAGGCAACAGTGCTTACCAACCATTACTCGACAAACTTCTCTGTCTAGCCCCACCTACTAGCTCACTATGATAGACCTCACCAGGTCATTTTCATTTTCACAGCTGCTGCTCACTGAATATTTAGTTTTTTCAGATCATTTTCTGCAAACCAAGGTGATGGTTGTAGGTGAAAATCCCAGACCAGCTACTTTGGTACTAAGCCAATTTTAAAGTCCCATATGTCTTTTTTCTGATCCAACAGATGAGAAATATTTTAACAAATTATGCAAAAAAAATGTTTTAAGAAAACTGTCAATATAATTTCCTGTGAGCAACACAAGCTTTGATGTCATAGCTTGAGGCTTTAATCTCAGTTGTTTTCTTTCAACTGCAAAAACATCATATGCACTAAAGTCATTTGAAGATTTAGATGTTTTGTGTTTTTTCTCATTTGACCACAGAGTGTCAGTAGAGGAGCGTGGCGTTCCTTGAGCCTAATAAACCATCTCTCTCGTGCGTTTTACAGCATTGCAGTGTAACCTGGATCACTCTTGCCCATGTTCCTCCTCTATATCAATCACCCCTCCCTCTTTTCATCTTTGTTACTTTCTCATTCCTTCCCCATCTCTCTCTCTCTCTCTCTCTCTCTCTCTCTGTATCTCTCCCTGTCTCTCTCCCTCTCTCTCTCTCCCTCTCTCTCTCCCTCTCTCTCCCTCTCTCTCTCTCTCTCTCTCTTCCATTCTTCAGTCTTACTTTATACTCACAGCATGCGCGTCACCATTCTCTCTGCAGTGATTTTATACAGGGAATCTGTGACCACATCATGTCTTAAAACCAACTGTAGCAGCTCCATGACAGAGAATCAGCTGTAGTTACTTTGACTAATTAAAGTAATGGGATTTTGTTTGGGTGTATCTCAGGTTGAGAGTGATCATAGAGTGTAGAGACAGTAAACGTCTTCATTTCAGATCGATGTTACTTGCCCTCAGCAACCTGAACCTGATGCTTTGTAGTGAGCCAAGCTGGAGGGAAGGTCATTAAGGCAGATCAGATCCACAGAACTGCAATCAGACCTGGACTAATATAGGAGGGAAAGATGTCAAACATATTTAGCTCCATGACAAACCTATCAAACCCAACATGAAAGCAGAAGAAACCACAGTGTGTGTGTTTATCCAGGTTTTTGTGTGTTAAAGGACGCTCTTCAGCGTTGCTCCTGCTGCAGTCTCTCTGTCTCATACATCAAGTCCAGCCTGGCTTGCTGCCATTTGCTCTGCCCATTCTGTTAAGTAAACAGTCAGCGCAGTGCTTACCAGCATGCAGAATGCAGTGTGATGCCTACAGCCACACATTATGTCTATATCCTTTTACAACAAATAACATCCACAGAAGACTTTCATAGATTATAGCCTCAGTAAAAAGACCATCTGTTACTGAGCAGCTGCACAACCTCAAGTCATGAGCACATATTTCTGACTTTCACGGTTCTGCCAGTTTCCTTAAAGAAAACATTAGAGAAGTCATGTATTTTTATCATTTCTATCATTTAGTTATGCTATATTTACAGTGTTAGGTGTTTCATTTATAGACACCTATAGACCCCTTGACACGTGACGTCACACGCTGTCAGTTGTCAATAAACAGAGCTAAAAACTCTATTCATGGTTAACACTTGCAGCGCTGTAGGCTGCACAAATAGACAAAATAAGGACAAACGTCAAATTTCATAAATTCCCGGCTGATAAAATACGCAGAAGGCAATGGATAATGGCTGTAAAAAGAGTTCTACTGGATGATCCATTGAAATCATGGGAGCCAAAATCTCATGACAGAATCTGCTCAGTTCACTTCATTGGAGGTATGCTGACATTTAAATAAACTGTATTTTAATAATTTCATAAGAACATTTATATTATTTAAAATAAATCACCAGCATTTAGAGCTACATCTAGCTACTGCTTGCATTGCTAGCATAAAATGCAATGAAATGAATGTAATTGACAAACTTTTATGACCAGGAAACAGATACATAAACGTATATATGAATGTAGTTGTGTGCAAAAACAATGTTGATAGTCACTATGTTCTTTATGTGCAGCCATCTGATGATCCACTGTATCCTGCCTACACTCCCACAATATTTAGCTACACACCACTGGCTAAACAGTCTAGGAATGTTGATGATTGATATGTGAGGTGTTTGAATGGACGAGCTCAGAGAGTTGTCCTCAAGCCAGGAGATGAAATTGTCCAGCCAGCAGCAGATGAACCCCTGAATCTTCAAAAAACACTATATTGTGACAGAGGTAAAAACTGAAAAGACAACACTTAATTGCAAAGTTAGGAATATTAGTTTATTTACTATATTGTAATGACTCTGCCACGATGTTTGCTCTTTAAGGGTATTTATTACGGGCTACTGTCGGCTGTAACCCACGCCTTACAGCCCTTAGTTCTTTAACCAAAAGAAGAAAATAGCCCCGTTTAGCAACAGCTCTAATAACATTCAACCCATAATGTTTTTTTATAACTGACTCTCTGGGCCAACCCAAAACCGGAACAACAACCTTTTCCCCCACCCACTTAACTCGCCCTTCAAAATAAAACATGAACATTAACCTTCCAAACTGTTACAATATTTTTGAAACACCAATTTTTACATTTCATTATTTTTTCAGGAACCAATCCGGATCCAGATCCCATAGAGGCAAACCTGACTGCCCTGAGGATCCACTACACAGAACTGCAGCAAGCACACCATTGTGTTCAGGCCGAATACCAGCGACTGCTTTCTGAAAACCAGGAACTAAAGGAGAGTGTTCAGAAGGGTGGATTTACCTACACAAACCTAACCAATGCAGAGATAAGAACACTTACAGGATTAAAATCCTGTGCTGTTTTCGCATGCTTTTTTTGTTGTTGTTGCTCATTTCAATGTTTCTAAAACCTATCGGAAAAATATGCATTGGTGATCAACTTCTTCTGGTGTTAATGAAATTAAGGCTTGGTTTA
Source organism: Aphyosemion australe (assembly GCA_006937985.1). Classification (NCBI taxonomy): domain Eukaryota; kingdom Metazoa; phylum Chordata; class Actinopteri; order Cyprinodontiformes; family Nothobranchiidae; genus Aphyosemion; species Aphyosemion australe. The sequence continues at coordinate 138,344 of SSNS01000019.1, forward strand.
TCAAATGCTGACCTAGCCATAAGTTTTAAAATATGCTCTACATGGGTCTCTAGACTGCGATGGACTGGCAACCTGTCCAGGGTGTACCCCGCCTGTTTGCCCCCGCACCACACTTTGGGAATCCCTGGTATACATAATCAGAATCAAACAATGAAGACTCTTAGCTTTCTAGTTAGTTATGTAGAACAAGTTGGTGACACAAAACAGCAAATTTGACCCAGAAGTATATTCGCCTGAAAGTAGTCAGTAATCTGCATGAAAAAGAAAACAAGATTCTGTCCAATATTAAAACAAACCTGTGTAGTGTGTATATATCCATCCTGCCTTGTATCAACGGTTCAGGCTGCTGCTGGTGGTGTACTGGTGTGGGGGACATTTTCTTGGCACACTTTGGGCTCCTTAGTACTAACTGATCATTGTTGCAATGCCACAGCCTACCTGAGTATTGTTGCTGACCATGTCCATCTCTTTATGACCAGTGGACCCATCTTCTGATGGCTACTTCCAGCAGGATAATGCTCCATGTCATAAAGCTCAAATAATCTCAGACTGGTTTCTTGAACATGACAATGAGTTCACTGGACTCAAATGGCCTCCACAGTCACCAGATCTCAATCCAATAGAGCACCTTTGGGATGTGGTGGAACGGGAGATTCACATCATGGATGTGTATCATGGCCCACAAAAATTCCTTCTTCACATCTGGAGTCAAGTTTTCCTTTTTCCTGCTTATAAGAATAACAGGTCATACCAAACTTGTGCATTTTTGCTAGGTTTGGCCTTCTGCCAGTTAACATTTGATAGGGTATAGCCCTGAAACGTCTGTTGTAGCACCTGTTCCTTGTTATGGCCACTGTTTGAACAGCATAAGCTCATAAGGACTTGTAAGTCCCTTTCTATAAACATACGTTTCGCCATATTGAAAAGTGTCCGCCAGCTTTGTTCAGCTTTACAGTTTTGGTGTGGAGAAAAGGGGGCTGAGGTTTCATGTTTTATCCCCTTCTCCCTAAACAGTCTCTGATACCCTCCACCTGTGAACTCCATTCTGTTATCTGATCGTATATGTTTAATTTTGCCATATGGCGCTGTGTCCACAAAAGATTTTTCTGTTGCTTGCACAATGTCACTTTTATGTTTATGAAATATAAACAATATATACAAATATATACAAATATTGCACTAGTCATCAGTACATAATAAAACATGTTTGTAACCCTCTTTTGTTTCTGGACTTATTGGTCCTGCTAGGCAGGGTGTTGAAAAACTCTCCCGTCATGTTTTAACAATGCAAATATAACGTTTCTACTACTGTAAATAGTATTTTCTCTATCAAACTACAAAAATGTCCGACTGGGGTGGAGTGTATGGTCTTGCTCAGTGGAGGGGGTGGGGTTTGCAGCGCTTCATTCATATTTAAAGAGACAGTACCAAAACGGGCCATTTTTGAGACTCTGCTCAGAATAGAGGTAGAGAAGGTGTCTGACCAGTGGCGGCTCGTCCATAGGGGGCGCTAGGGCGCCGCCCCACCAGTCTTACAGGAAGAGGAAGAAGAAGAGAGGAATCACAAAATGTATTTAAAAAAACATAAATTTTAAACTAAACGATCTATACACCTTATGGGCTGTAAGTGCTGTGTGTAATCTGTATTTAATTGTAGTTTAATAAAGTTAATACTTTTAACACGGCCGAAACGTCGACGTACTTCCTGTCACGTGTCCTCTCGCGGTCGCAGCAATCTTTACCATTGACTTAATACGGGCTAACTGGCGCATGCGCACTGGATCCCCAACGACAAGGAATAGGAGAGCTGTTGGGCGCATATGGTTGCGATCGCAAGCAAACGGGGGGAGTCTGCTCAGATCAGGAGGAGGATGCTGATTGGTCAGCTCACCCAGCCCAGACAGAACCGGAAATTTCTCCACAGGCTAGTTCAACGTCCTTTGTTGTTGTGGGGCTGCTGCTAACGTTGACTATGGAGAAAACTAGTAGTTTCATCTTTTTATCAGTGGATTCTACGAACCAAGTGGATTTTTACTATAAGATGGATTATTTTGACCAGCAAGGTACGACAGAATTTAGCTTTTGACTTCATGAAAATAGCTTGTTTTTCTTTTCATTCAGTAGTCATTGGGTGGTGTTGAGGTAGAAAACGTGGATTCTATCGTTTAAAAAGAGCTTCTTCCTGTTTAGTGTGTGTGAGGTTTGCATGTAAAAAATGCGCCCCACCCCAAAAAAAATTCACCAGCCGCCACTGTGTCTGACAGAAACAATAATAAGGAATTCAGACCTAAGAACTGCAGTTCCACTGTATATGGACCACAACTGAATGATTTAGATGCAAAAAGGAAGAATTTAAAAGCATGATATGTCTACTTTAAGACCCCAAGGGAAGAAAACATACAGCTTAATCAAAGCCACTGCAGGGCTTTTACTCAACTACAGTATGGCTTCATAGAAATAAGAAAAGGTTGTGTACTGAAGTCAATAATCAGTCAGATTAGTGAGGATTTCTGAAAGTTTGAAATGGGTTTTTTAAAAGATGCTGAGGGATGACACTGTCATCACCAGGCTTCACTTTAGGCCTTTTTGCAGAAGAGTTAAACAATATGGCTGCAGAGTCCTTCTGCATCTGGCTGTTTATAATCCACCCATCAAGCTAGCTACATCTCATGAAGATGAGATGTAAGATGAACACATGTACTCTTTCATTTTACATGAAATAACATTTGTATTTCAGTAATTTAGTTCAAAGTTTCTTCTGATTAAAAAGAACAACCCTACGAAAAAAGATTTTTTTGGTCACAAAGAGAAATCAAATATGAAAAAAAGAATGTTTTATCCAAATAAAGAACCCAACATCAGTGAGGGAACATTCAGACCCTTCTGGTTACCGTGCTAGTCCTCAAAATTGAAGTTTTTCCTGGTGGGAAGCCTGTTAGAATTTCTCTACAGTCAATACTGCAAACTTACAAGGCAGCAAGTGGTGGTGAAGCAGTTTTCCTTCCTTACGTGTTGCTCTAGTCTGTAGAGAAGAGGTTTGTAAATTCAGCCATACATTATACTCAGAGTTCATGCCAGGTTTCTCCTGTCCTGTATATTTATTATTTTATTAAAGTGGCTGAGTAGTACTGTAATAAATATTGGGTTTCCTGAGACAGAAATCTTGTCCTCGTCAGAACCCTCAACCACCACAAGAAAGCACACTCTAGAGTCTGTAATTAATTCCTTGTTGTAAAACCAAAAGTGAAACTTATCTCCTCGCTGTGCGTTCGTCTTTTTAACACCTTAATCTAACTGCTGAAATGTCTTCTCAGCCTTCATTAGTGTCTACAGGAGCGGTTCATCACTAAATCAAACAAATCAGCTGTGTTCATGATCTAAAACATGCAGGAAACATGCTGGAAGCAGACTCCAGTGCCAGGCATGTCAGCTCCACTTTACTAAGATTAACCAGGAACGCGTTCCGCTACTCTGAAGTTGCACGTGTTGTATTCTGGAGTGACATTTCATTAACCCTGTAGAAGGTCATTTTTAGCACATACTGGCTCATAAAAATTATTTAAAATATGAAAATTTGCATAGTATGCCTTTAAACATCCCAATACAACAGAGAGCTGCACACTGGCCTTTCTATCTGTTGCAATTTGGTATGAATCACTAGCACTATTCCCTTAGTTTGGAGCGTCTCAGATGTGCTGTGTTGTTATTATCCGGGTTCTTTACAGACGTTTAGTGAAAGTAGCCGGTGGCGATTTCAGTGATGTCACGGCCCTTGGCCATATTCGTTGTAGTCTGAGCAGAACTTTCACTCTGTACTCTGTACAACTTGCATCTTTACCTATACATATTACACACACACACACATACATATATACATACATATACACACACACACACACATATATATATATATATATTAGGGCTGTCAAAATTAGCGCGTTTTTAATGCGTTAATTCAAAGCCCCCTTAACGGCATTAATGTTTTTAACGCGCGATTAACGCGCAGGCCTCCGTAGTTTTGTTTTGGCCCTCCTCGAGTTCCATAGTCTGACGTAAATAAGAAGCAGGAACAAGCCATTGGCCAGCGGCAAATTTCCTTTGAATCACATGTGTAAAAATGTATGAAACCCTCAAGTTAATTTCTTTTTAGGATTTCCAAGGCTGGATTTTTAAGAAAAAAAACTGTTTTTAAATCACGCGGGGACCTACGCCTACCAGGCTTTCAGCATGGGCGTAAAGCCGGCGATGACGTAACCACTCAGAAAGCGAGTGTAAACAGTGTTTAGAAAGTGACCCGCAGCTTTTTCTCTGGATTATGACGAGGCGGATAACCGGAGAAGTTCAACCGAACATGATCGGTGGCGAAACGGAGGAGGAGGGTACAGTTTGTTTACTTTTATTGAGTATTTAATTCCTGTGTTCGAAGCGCTGCAACCGAGACCTCTCAGCTGAGGTCTCAGCTGATAAGATAATAATTCAATAATCTACAGAAAAATAAAAAAAATGTGCTCCCCTTTTTACCGCTGGAAAAAATCCGGGAAAATTAATTGATAGCTTACCAGAAAAACTTTGTGTGTGTGTGTGTGTGTGTGTGTGTGTGTGAGTGTGTGTGTGTGTGTGTGTGTGTGTGTGTGTGTGTGTGTGTGTGGGCCACAGTTCAACAACATCAGCTGCTTTGAGTTTGGCCCCTGTTGCATTATTTTTGTCTGAGTTCAATGGATTAAGAAAGCAAAAAAACAACAAAAAAAAAAAAAACAGAAGTGTTGCCTTATATTTTTGTTAAAAATAATAAGATATATTTAAAATGTGCTAAATAGGCAGAGTCCTAGTTCTTTATCACACTCTTCCCTTTGTCCTTGTTTTAGTACCACGTGTTGATTTTGTGATTCCTTATGGTGGAACCATATAAGGTGTTATTGTGTGGGAGGTAATGCCTAATTGCACTTTTGAATTTTTTTTTTCTGAGGAGGATACTGGAGTGTATTTATCATGTTTGTTTGGTACAGTTATAATAAACATATTTTCTTAAAAAAGTATATTTGTCCACTCCATAGTTGAAATAAGAAAAATTTGAATAACTATATATATATAGTATAAAACTTGATTGTGCCATGTGGTTGGTAGTGAAGTGATGTGAGGGTTAGGGTGTGTGCTGAGTGTGTACAAAATATTTGAACTGGTTGTGTAATTTTGATGTGCAAAAACTGTGTTTTTAACTGTATATATTGATGTTTTTATGTAAAGCAGTTTGTGCTGATTTTATCATGAAAAGTGCTCTGCAAATATAATTTGGTTCGAAACTCTCCCCCTCTTTGTCCGACAGGATTCATCCCAAATCCTATAAGTCCATGTGGTAATCCTTGATCCACACAGGTGGCCTCCGCTGGCACCCCTTGCATAGCTCTCTGGCTCTCCCTATGGTAACGTCCTGCCAGGGTGGTCGTGCAGTGGTCTCTGTCCCAGCTGTGGCCACCGAAGGAGTCAGCTGGCTACCTCCTCTCTCAAATGGCCGGCGACACCTTCCAGCTTGTTGATGGTGGCTCCGACTGGTTCCTGGCCGGTCGTGCCCACTCCGATCATAGGTATATCAGAATATTTAGTATTAAGACAAGCATGATTAAAGTATGCCAAACCACGTGTCTTGTATCATACTTACACGTGATGTCTGCAGAAAAAAAAGTGTGAAAATCAGTTCAGTATTCAGCGAGATATGACTGATTAAATTTGCTGAATGTGTCTATCAGAAAGAGACACCGGACCAAGATGGCAGCCCCACCACTCATCAGCACCAAGGCTGAAGCAGTCGATGCAGGGTCTATTCTTTTTGTCTATGATTTACTTCTCTTATAATGAGATAAATACCACTCTAAAGTGAACTCATCTGTAAAATCCTCCCTTAAAAACCCAATGACCTAACTGTTTTTCCAATTTAAATTAATTTTTTTCTCAGACCACCCAGCCATGATTCCCTTGAGGGCAGTAGAAAATCTCTTTAATTAATGACTCACATTTCTTGGTGTTTAATAATTACTCTATTGTTCCTTTTGTTTCCCATTCCATAGCCATTTGGCCCGACTGTTCTATTACTGAATAATCTGTGTTTGGTAAATGTCTTTATGACTGACTTTTCTGTTTTCAGCTGCTGAGTTTCTTGCTGTGGCATCAAGAACATATGGAGTGCCTTGGGACAGCAATCCTGTTTAACATCTTTTGGTGATGATATTCTGACAGACCAGATGGACCACTTTAAAAATGCTAATTAGCCTCTTATCAGTCGTTTAGGAGAGAAAGGTACTGGAAATGACAAGAGTTTCAGAGTATTGAAAAAGGAAAATTTCTTTCTTTCTTTCTTTCTTTCTTTCTTTCTTTCTTTCTTTCTTTCTTTCTTTCTTTCTTTCTTTCTTTCTTTCTTTCTTTCTTTCTTTCTTTCTTTCTTTCTTTCTTTCTTTCTTTCTTTCTTTCTTTCCCTAACACAACTTTCCTTTAAGGCATTCCCAAATTCTGCACCAATTTGTGCATTGATAAGCCAAAAATATCTATGTTATATATGTTAATTACACATCCAGCAGGAACCATGATACTTAGGCTAACCAATTAAAGTGAAGCCATTCACTGAGTTCAGATGTGTAGAGTTCACATTACAGTTTTGTAATGAAAGTTTTAAGAAAACCCTCCTAGACCTGAGCCTTGAATGCCCTAGAATTGCTAACTTTAGCTCATGGTAAACAACTCCTGGTAAACAATGCTCATAATCAACTACTGAAAATCATATAAGTAACCATAAAGGAAACCTGACAGCACCGATCCAAGTAGCTGTAGCTCACCAGTCCTGTTGGACATGAAGTCTGCTTTCCTTTGAATTAGGAATGGGGAGGATAGTCCTGATTATAACCTTTAGAAGAAGAAGAAGAAATGTTTTTTTATATAGTGCATCTCAAGATAAAAATCACAAGGAACACAGGAACAAAAATAAAAATACATATTGTAATAAAAAATGGGGGGGAAAGAAAAAAAATAGGATTACAAATTGTGAAGAAAGACAAAAATTAATAAGAAAAGGTAATCATGTGATTGTGAGAAAGGCAGAATTGGCAGAAACAGCAGCATGAAGAGAAGGTAGTGAGGAAGAATCAACAGGTCACCCCAAAGCCAGCCTGAACAGGTGAGTCTTTAGCTACTTTTTAAAGGAGACCACTGAGTCCACTGATCTCAAAAAAACCTTTTAAAAAATTGGGATAATAAAATAACTCATTGATACAGAAGTCCACATTCATTTATCCAGGAAAAAACATGAAAAACAACTACAGTTTCCCTTTTACCTGCTAGAACAGAAAATTCTATCTTTTTGGTTCAGTTTAATTGGTTCAATTCATATAAAAAAAGCTTTTTATTGCCATTTGTACACCATTTACAATTTGGACCTAACTTGAGTACAGATATTCATAACATTCTTCCCAGTAAATTTAGATATTACAGATTTTTATTAGTACACTTATGAAATATCTGCACTAAAATGAAACTGCTGAAAAAAAATGGCTATTTGTCAGTAAATGTCATATGAAGATGTTTGATGATCTGTCAACAGCTTTCTTGATGTTTCTTTATTAGAAACCTACATAGGAGACAATGTTTATGAATTACATAAATTCAACTTTTATGGACCAAAGACTTTTATATTGATCAATGATCACTTTTGAAAGCTTTTTTTATTCCCTGTCCACAGAGGGTGGAGGTGGCACTGGAGTCTACGACTTCCTCCAGTTAATTTAATCTGCAGGTGTTACATTCTGAGCTCTGCAGGAGAACCAGATTCCCCGCGGCTGCAGTCCTTGGTGCGTTTGCTAACACTTGTTCTATTTCATCACTGGGACTGATAAATGGGAGCACCGTGGCCTTTCTGATTACTTTTTTTCCGTGGCTGTGGTAAAGTCACACAATGGACAGAAGTTGTGTTTCTCTTTTTGTACCATCTGTCGAGGACCGGAAAATTGGCTTTTGTTTCCCTTTATAACTCTTTCAACAACAGCGATACAAACATATCAGATGTTTCATGTTGGTGTGTGCAGACATGAGTTGTGCAAAGTCATAAATCACAACAACACGTGGGAAGAGTCAATGATTGGTGGGAGGTGTTGATCCACAGACAGCCTCTGGGTGAGATTGACTGGTGCTAATGGCCTCTGTCACAGAGGTGGCTGATAAACCAATATATTAACCTTACTAGTCCATTATAAGAATTCAAATAAACATTTGGAAAATCACTACAATTACCAAAACTACCAAAACAAATTATTTACTTTCTCCAAACCAACAGGTCAGCAAACACATTTGCAGCTAAATTAGAATATAATGTTACTCAAGTTGTTGAGAGAAGAAACCCTATGGTGAAATAAACAATAAATGCAAGATTTCATGTTAGCAAAATGAAATTACATCTCCCAAAAATGAAATACACAAGCAGCATACCAGTCTAAATTAAACCCCATTCTGAGTGTACATCTTCTGGAATCGGTGATTCACGCCTTCATTACAACCCGGCTAGATTACTCCAATTCCTGCTTGTACGGCATCAGTAAAGCTGCTCTGTCCAGACTTCAGCTTGTCCAGAATTCAGCAGCAAGGTTCCTGACTGGAGCTGACAGAAGACAGCACATTACACCCATCCTTAAATCACTCCACTGGTTGCCCGTTCAGTTCAGAATCAATTTCAAAATTCTGCTCCTGGCATTCAAATCTTTGAACAGTCAGGCAGCTCCCTATCTGAGTGAACTTCTTCCTTTCTACCACCCTCCTCGTGCTCTTAGGTCTGAAGATCAGCTCCTTCTAACTGTCCCTAAGGCACATTTGAAGACCCGCGGGAAAAGGGCTTTTTCTGTCTGTGCCCCAAAACTGTGGAATTCATTACCTCTTCAGGTTACGCAAGCGCCCTCTATTGCCGTTTTTAAATCATACCTGAAAACACACTATTTCTCCCTGGCCTTCAACTCTTAAACTATAAAGCATCAACTCATACTTGGTCATCTGTTTTTCCACCTTGTTTGTTCAATTTTAAATCTATGTATTTTTATATTGTGGTTTTACCTTGTTTTATTGGTTTAATTTTGTTGTTCTTTTAAATTCTTTTTTAATTCTTTTATGACATACATGACTATTTTAGCTTGTGTTCTTTTATTATGTGCAGCGCTTTGGTCGGTTGTAATGCCATGTTAAAAGCGCTCTATAAATGGTGTGGTACACCTATCTACCAAACATTCAAGAGCAACTGCTGTCCAGTAATCAGGTTGTCCAGTAATCAGAAGTACCATTTGTTGTCACACACACTGGTGTGTGGTGAAATTTGTTCTCATTTGACCTATCCCCTGGGGGAGCAGTGAGCTGCAGACACGGTTGCGCTCAGGAACTATTAGGTGGTTTAACCCCCCAATGAAACCTCTTAATGCTGAGTGTCAAGCGGGGAGTCATTGGGTCCCATTTTTAAAGACCTGACCCTGGATTTGAACCCACGATCTCACAGTTTCAGGGCGGACACTCATACCACTAGGCCACTGAGCTGGTGTTGTAGGATTGATCCCAGCTACTGGCAGAGAATGCTGCTGTTGTGTCCTTGGGCAAGACAATTAACCCACCTTACCTGCTGGTGGTGGTCAGAGGGACTGGTGGTGCCTGTGCTTGGCAGCCTCGCCTCCGACAGTGCGCCCCAGGGCAGCTGTGCCTACAATGTAGCTCATTGTCACCAGTGTGTGAATGTGTGTGTGAATGGATGAATGATACACTGTAGTGTAAAGTGCTTTGGAGTCTTCTGACTCTGAAAGGTGCTATATAAGTGCGGGTCATTTATCATTGAAAATAATCATCTACCCAAATTGTGCATCCCAAAACACAATCCTCAGTTCCATCAGTCATCATCTCATTTTTGAGGGGGTCCTTAACCCTCTGAGCCCAATTGGGGGACTTTGGGGGACAAGAAAAATTTAGCAGCAAACTTTTTGCCCCATATATCAATAAATATCATCAAGCTGCACATGTAAAAAAATCTGCAGAACCTTGGCTACAAGGCCATATAATCCTTTTTTACATGCTCCAAACAGAACTAAAACTAGAATAAAGATAATCACGAGAAGTTGCTCTTTATGCAGCACCACTGTGTGAACATTTTTGCCACATTTCTCTCTCCAGCACTGCTAGACGTTTCATTGTACACAGATTGTACCCACCATTTTGAAGCTAAGGCTCTGCTGATTCTAAAAATGTGTCTCACAACATTCTCTACCTATGTTTCACAGAGATATAAGCCAAAGAAAAACAACAGAAATCTTTTTTTTCCCAGCAGAGCTCTAAAACAGTTTCTTACCTTTGATGTTTTGCTTTTAAGTTTGTTTTATTCAGACTTTCTCATCATTTACTACTAGCTCTACCGCTTTTGTCAAACAAAAATGTTTAGACAGAAAAAAAAGACATGACCGAAAACAGAAGCTTAGAACTTAAAAATCCCTGACGGATGGCCTGGTCCCTCGTTTGTGCATGTTTGTGTTTTGACAAATCTCAATGGCTGATGTTGTCAATCTAATTTTGGTGAGTAAAGCTTCATTCTATTGTCTTTTGAATGAAGCGGCGCCATGAGATTGAGGGCGGCCGCGTGCCCCTCGTGGGGGTAGCGGTCTGTGAGAAAATGGTGGGGGGTCTCAACAAGGACTCAGCACTCATAGTTCACTATGAAAACCCATTCAAAAGATTTAATTTGTTATGTTGGTCCTCTTGTTTTTGGTCTTGTTCTTCTGTTACATATACAAAACACATTAAATACCTGTGGATAACCTACATAGGCAATAAACAAAGGAAAACAACAAATAACAACAGAAATAAAAGAACAACCGAAACAAAGAACCAAAACCAGTGATAACCCTTCCTTACATCAAAGGCATAACAGAAAAAATAATAGCAACAATGAAAAACATAACATAAACACACCAACTAAACCATACACAACAGTTAGAAAAAGACTAGTACACCCAAAAGACAAGAGACCAACAGGACATAAGTGTGGAGTCATATATGAAATCCCACGCAAACTATGTAATAAAACATATATAAGAGAAACCGGACGCCAACTCAACACATGGACAATAGAACATAGAAAGGAGTGTGAGAAGGAGATGAGAAGAAGACACACAAGAGCAGCGAAACAAGAAGCAGAAAGTTCAATAAAAAAATCAGCCGTAACAGATCACTGCACAAGAGAAAATCACATATTTGGACTGGAACAAAACAAGAATCATAAACACTGAACAACAAAAATACAAAAGATGGATCAAGGAAGCGGTAGAAATAAGGAGACGTGGACACACAACCATGAACACAGACAATGGAGTCTAGACATTGGATCACGCATGGGACTGTGTCATTGGTGAGGAGGGCGCGGGCAGCAGAGGGCGACGCAGTCATCTGCTGCCCGTGGATAAATGGAGAAGGAAGTGACGCCGCCAGGAGCGGCTAAAACTCTGAGGATGACTACAGTGGTGGTCGAAACGTCAGTAAAAGGAAAGTAATACAGCTCTTTTCTGTGTTAAACAAGAACCATGATACAAACATATGAAAATGATTTGATGCACTTTTGCCTGCAGTGTGAACCTAGCCTTAGAGGGACTGACCTCAGCCTAACTTTACTTTTACCTTAACTGCTTTAATTTGAAGTGCCCTGAGAAAATTTTCCTCAAATGTTACAACATCCCTCTAAAATTTAAAAATAATTTCCCATAAATTTTAGTAGATGACCCATTCTGTCTTTGCTTCATATCACCCACCCCACACACACACTTTTACACGTAAGCCCTTTTTATAAGACACACCCTGCCGGCAAATCCGTAATATTACCGCAACGGGGTGTCTTATGAACGTGCTATGGCGGCAAGCGATGCAGGGAATTTTGCGGCTTTCGTGCCGCCACGCTTTATAGTAATATTGCGGTAATATTGCGGCTTCGCACATTAAGCCTTGGCACAACAGAGGGTGGTGTCATGATCACGTGATGAATTAATGCCGAGCTCCGGCCGGGAACTATATTGAAAATGAAAGTAAACGGGCATGAGTTTTGTTTTGTAAACAGAATCAGCTGAGATGGTAAACTGGAGCGATGCAGCGCGCCGGGAGTTTCTCTCATCTGCAGCTCAGATCATCTGACAGTTCACAGGGACTGTGGAGGACAGACACCTTTAGGAGCTGCTTGTGAAAAAAACGTAACGAGCGCGGCTTTGATCGCAATAAATGATCGCAAGTTATGTCCAAGATACATGGAAGTCCGTGACAGCGCAGAGACCGCCCCCATACCTCCTTTATGCCACCATCACGTAATCTTTTATAAAAAGGACACTATTGCGCCACATTACCGCCACGGTCTGAGCTCTTTTAAACTACCTTATGCTCCCAGATGCCACCTCGGCATTGCGGCAAATTGGCTGCATTGTTTTATAAAAGAGGCTACAGATAACCTTCTTAATATAGGTCTCATGTTGTTTTTTTCTGATATTTTCCTTTATTTCTGCCCTTTTCCTACTTCCTTGCTCAGAAACGTTCACTTTCTCCCTCTCCTAAACTTGGATTTCTCAGGACAACAATTTATTTCAATTTGAGCTGGAGGTCAGAGCCTTCAGCTCTTTAATCAGTTAAAGTAGAAAAAAAGTGCTCTGAAATATAAAGGTGGATTCAGGATATTGAGACACCTTTATGTTTTAACCCATAACTTATGCAATGTCTTAGTGTGGAACAGAAGACTTTTTATTGTCATGACCGGCCTTGGAAGCTCTCCAAATCTCAGATTTTCATCACAATTTGAAGGATTCATGAAAGCTAGACTGTCATGCAGAGAAGAACAAGTTACTTAAGCAAAATATATCAACTGATTTTGGTCTCTTCCAATCAATTCTGTCTTTTGGTGATTTAATAAAATGGACTGGTGGAAAGTCGAGCGGAGCTGCAGCAAAGCAACGGTATTTATTCATGAATAAACTCTAAAAGCTCAGATTTCCTGTGAATAAACACCTTCACTAAACATTTACTGCCATACCGGTGCCGACAGCCATCTGCTGAGAACACAGCCAGCATCACTCTTTGTCTCACGCTTTACCAAACACTCATCACAGACCACCTGTCCTGTAATCCACTCACGCATCAGTGTTAATAGCAAAATCAATAAGGAATATTTTCACAAGTCAAAGGAAAATGTTTGACAAAGTCTGGCTGTTTCTCTGCTGCTTGACAAGTGAAAGGTTTCTCTGACAGAGCACTAAACAGCTGCTCCTTTGTACATGGAGCACGGTTTTAAAACATGATAATGTTTACATAATTTATGGTATTTTATGGCTGCTGTATTAGCAAAGTCTTATCAGTTACAGTCAGCGTGGCTTTGTTTGGCTAAGTTAGACGCCACACAGCTTAAAAGTATCACATGGCAGCAGTTTTAGGTTCCTGGTAGAAATAAACACCTCTGTTTTTGAACAGATGCATGATGAATCAGAGACACCACTCAGTTGAATTGGCAGTCCAAAAAGATTTGATGATTTTCATCCACGTATTTAAAAAATCTCATCTTGTTCTCATGAACCCAGTACCGTTCACCTTCTCGCTTTGTGAGCTGAATGCATCGTTATGCTGTGAGTGTTTAACAGTAAAGCTTTTGCTGCAATGATTCAAAATGGATTCACCCAAAATTGACACATTTGTCCTAAAGATTTTATTACAGCAGTGAGAATGTACAAATGAAGACAGGCAGAGTTGTCTGTCAACGCCACAGCGAGAGGCAGGAGGTTTAGTGGCTGATTGATTCTGACCATTACTGTAATTTACCTTTTTGATCGCTTTCCTCTGGAAGGTTTGGGAGGTAAAGACATAATGGAGAAAGGCTGGATGGAGAATCTTAATGCTGAAGTGGGTAGTTTGTAGTGTCTAAAAAGTTTCATAATTTGTGGGGCAAAAAGCATGTGCACAAATTATGAACAAACGAAGTTATAACTCTTGATGAAAACATACGTAACAGAAGGGCATTTGTGTACTGAAAGCAAACAGCATCTGGCAGCAAACAAGCATCTGCACAAGTGACTGAATCAAACTGTGCACATACGCGTTGGCCAACGAGCACACAGCAGTGACAAGCATGTGCATGACCCTCTCATTTCGTGCCCTATTGCTGAGTCCTCGCTCACTCGACTGCTGTACTTTTTAAACTGTTTGAAATTCTGCTGTCATGAGATTAACATTTTTTTAGATTAATTAATTATGACCTGTAATTAATTAATCTAATTAACCTCTTTTTTAATCTCACCTACTAATGGCTGAGAAAATCCCTCATTTTGATAAATTTTTATTTAAATTCATTACATTATTGTGGCAGACTAAAAGATTAATATACAACAAAAAAACTGGCTTTATAAAGTCATTTATTGTTTAACAGACTTCTAAACTTTCCTTTTCTATCACTAAGGCAGAATAATACTGTGCTCTTTTGTCTGTCAGTCTTGAATAATTAGAAATTAAAAATAAAACATCAGGTCCATATAGAATACTCTAAGTTAACACATCAAGGAATGCTTTTTTGGGCAATGCAAATAGTGATCACAGAACTTGTTACTAAAACATTTATCTAAAATTAAAATAGACCTGTTAATTACAGTGCTGTAAGCTAGCATATCAAAACTGACAGTTTATCACAAAATAAAATGCTGAAAAAGCATTAAGCCCTCATTCTCTCACTTCTGACATGTGCTATGGCATGGTAGTTAAATATAAATATCATTACATAAAATAAATTAAAATAAAAAATCCCAACAGGTAGGCTAGAAAAGTCCCAGTAAAGTTAGATTAAAAATGAGATTAACTCGATTTAAAAAAATTAGTGCACTAAATGTGGCTGTAATTAATTAATCTCAATTAATCTCATAAATTTGGAACCTTTAGTTTGAAACGGTTTATTAAAGTAATTAAACAGCTGAGATAATACTGCAGCTCCCTGCAGCACCATCAGATCTCACTAACTTCCTAAGTATTTAATCACACAACTAACACATCTCTTGAAGGGACAATGTATAAAAACATTAGACTCTTTAGCACCACGCAGAATAGGTATTGCAGCTACAGTAGCCCAAACACACCAAGAAGGTGTCATTGTGGCGGTGCACGCCATGGTGAGCGCACAGCTGCAGAGGAGAGGGAGACAGCTGACAGACTCAATTCTACACAGAGAACTAGTCTGGTAACACTCCCATTCAAATAACCCCACCCCCTTAGAGTTCTCACCAAGCCACCTTTAGTTTAGTTTTAGTCTTTATGATGAAAATGCATTTTAATTTTAGTCGACTAAATCTCAAAAAGGTGTTAGCCGACAAAGATTTTTGTTTTTAGTTTTACAAAACCTAGTTTAGTTTTTGTGATAATTTAATCTTTTGTTCTTGAGTAAGAGATAATCACATCAACCTTTGAGATGATGCATATTTAGGGGTAGTGCTCTGAACTTTTACTATTAATTTGGAAACTTTAAGTGTTGATTTTCTCAGATAAGATGTTTAAGCTGAAGGAGGCTATAGTTCTGTGGTACAAGCAGAGCACGCTGGGAGTAAGCTTGTGACGAGCGCGTGTTTTTACCACTCAGGCGGTGCAGAGTACCAGCGTAATTAGATGCCAAATTGCGTACTTGTGTAGCGTGATGGCTATAGCCACATACTTATAAAAGGATCAATGAGATGTAATATTCCATATAAATATGAATTATTAATCTTATTGATCTTTGTTAATTTAACATTACTCTAGGTTCTTTTACCATATGTAAACCGCACACATCAGAATAATTCAGACAGAGTCAAGAAAATAGTTATAAAAATTAAAATAATACTATATTTCTTAATCAGTTATGACACAGGACTAATTATGATGAATGATGGTTGAAGCTAGATACTGAGACAATTAATGAGGCGATGTAATGTAAGCTAGATGTTATGTTGCATAATCTGCATTAAGTGTCTTAGATCCTATGATGTCTGGGTTAAATCAATTTGGATGTTTTAATAAGTTATCAAATTAATAAAGACCATTTGACACCAGAGTGCAGGGCTACTACACCTGTGTGGAAGGTCCCGTTGACACAGGGGTCGGCTAGAGGTTGTGGCTGACGGGTGTCAGTGACGTGGCCTCTGACGTATGGAGCTGTAGTGGGCCCCGATACGAACCGATGGTCGTGGGTGACTTCCGGCTGACTGCAGCGTCTGGTGAAGTTGCTTGCCTTAGGGGCAGTTTACAAAAACAGTTGACCTCAGGTCAAAAAGAGAGGATGGTTCCTTTTATTAAGCTTTGCTCTCCGGCCGGCCGAACCAAGGAAGCGTAGCTAGAGTTGTTTTAGGTTCACCCCTTTGAGAGTAAACCTCGTCAAGACTGGTGAGGACTTGAGCAGGAACTGATCTGTTCCAGCCCGGCAAGGGTTTTATCTTTCTAATGTTTATTAATTTGGGCAAATCAAATTTTGACACATTAGAGTAGGCGTTACCAAGATGCCTCAGACACCATGTCGTTGGTGACTCATGCTTAATGTGGTGTAAATCTTATTAAACCTTAATGTGAGTGCAAAATAAATGTTCAAACACAATACTATTATTTGCAAATGTTTATCTAATGACAGATTAGCATTACTTCAATGAATCCTAATTTGTGTAATTAAAGATATGAAAATACATCCTTACAGAAACAAATATTCATTTTTACTCCATCATCCATTATTATTATATGGCATTAGATTTCACATATTGTCATTCAAAAAGTATGATTATGCATTTATGTTATACTTATAAAGTCTTTCACGAGGCAGGAAAAGATGAACTTTATTCAAGAAAGAGATAGGCGTCAGGATCCTTGAATTGTGATGTCTCTGTGATAGCTGCTGGAGAAGTCGGAGACATTTAGACCAGACTAAGAGTACATGTCTCTGGACATGGTATCAGAGTGTCCCGACGTGTTGACATGACCTGTAACTGAAAAGTGTAACACAGTTCATTTAGGAGAAAAACCATGAGGGCCATGACGTTAGAATTGCTACGCAAAATGCGTACAGGTTGGCAGGTCTGTAAATGGTGAAACTCTAGGATTATAAAATCCTGACAGATCTACGTCACACTGTCACTTAACACTCGTGGACTCACCCATCTTGACTCACGACAGGGAAGGCTGTTGGTTTAGCGTCCAGAAAACAGCAGAGAACGTCTCAACTAGTAGAAGCTAACTGTTAGCATTAGCAACTCCACCACACAGCAGAACTCCTCCAGGCTTGTGTTATTTGTGGAGATAAAACATCAACGTTGCAGAGCAAACAGAGTCATTGGTAGAGATGTGTTGCTGTTAGCCAATCAGTCGCTTCCATTGAACATTTATTAAATAATTCTACATCACAGTGTCAGAGACAGTAAACAGTACATGTAGGTTTTATTGTTATTTTATTGGGTGTTTGTGTGTTTTTTATGCTATTAGAACAATAATGTATCAGCTGAAAGGGTTTTCCTGTATCTTATAAGATCCTAAAAGTAAGAAAGTTTTCAGCTTCATTTATTATATTTAAAATCTGGCACCTGCTAAATGTTCATAATAAAATTTAGTATCAAAAAGCAGCCTAAGCAGTATGCCCTGTATAAAACGTTTTCCACTTTAAAGCGAAATGATGAATCCTTTTTGTTTCTCCCCTCCTGCAGTCTGTTGAATAAATAAAATGCATGCATGTTACGTAATGACCAAAGTGACAGCCCTTTGTCAAAACTGTGTCTGTCAGAGCTGGTGGCAGTTCCTCTCCATGCTTCCCACCCTGTGTTAATACGTTCTAGGGAAGATGACTGCACGCTTTTTCACTGTGAGAAATGCTGCAGCTGACACTCCGTCGGATTAATTGTGTATTTATTTTACCTGAGGCTCTTTCACAACCTAACTCTCTCTGAGCACCATTGTACTATCACTGTGTGTGTGCACATGTGTGTGTGCACGCACTTCCATTGTTAATGTGATCTGTGAATGTGAGTGTGATGCCTCTGATTAATTTAGACATTTTTTGCACAGAATATGAGTGTGTCTGTGACAGTTTCTAAAGCTGTGCTTGTCCATTGGCTACATTCAGACTGCAGCAGATTTTTTTTTGCTGCAACATTATAAAAAACTTCATCCAAGCATCGGCAAGCACACACAAACCCTAACACAATCCTGAAGCAAGAACACACATAGCTGCTCTGTCACACATTATATTGTGTGAAAAGGGAGACAAAATAATTTAGCCCCAAACCATTATGGCCAGACCTCAGAGCTGCAGATACACACTGAAAACGAGCAGTAAAACTATTTGATTTAAATAGGAAATGATGTCACACATGGCATCTGAGGGAAAACATCACATGTTGTTGTGGAGCTGCACACATTTATAGACACATTAGAAGGACTGCACCTTCTACAGGAACAATCTAGACTCATTTATGGGGTAATCAGTCTCATGAAGTGATAGCTGAGTTCTCGCTTAGAGAGACCAGACTGTTGCAGAAAATAATAAGCAAACCTTAAAACCAAACAGAACAGAATACAACCAAGAAGACACATTGTTTTAAGGTATCTAACATTATAACAAGATGTAAATTGTGAGTTAAGACTGAAGCTGCTATCACACTGTCTTATCTCATCACATAAGCTGGCAAATCCAGAAACATTGATATTATTTTAATATTGATATTATGTTCATGACTTTCACGCCACACAAAGATCAGCAGATGACCCAGCAACCTCTGAATCATGGGTGACAATCATATGGTCCGCTGGATGAATGTTTTTCTTCTGGATGGGTTTTGAAAGTAAAAAAACAAGCAAAAACGATGCAAAGTCAAAATTCTTTTTTAATACTATTCCTAATTCCTTCACTGGGGGCACAGTGTGTGAGTGAGAGTAGAAGAAGGAGTCTAGACCGAACAGCAGATGGAAGAAAAGCTAGGCCTCCACCAATGGTCTTTTTACACCTACTGTGTAACTCGACTACAGGTTTTGGGTAGATTGTCTGTTATAACTGATAAAGAGCTACAGTGTTTGGGGTTGTGGGCAGCCCCTAAAGTTTGTAAAGTAGCTCTAGGTGATCTGCACTTAAAGCTGCAACAGCAAATCTGCACTAGCTTTTAAACACAAACACAGAAACAGAACTCTCACCACTCCCGTCGGCTATCATCCGTGGGCCACGTCCGCCTAATACCGGAACCCACATTGCCAGAGGAAACGAGAGAGCACTAAACACCAGACGCACTTTTCTAGGTCCAAACGACTTTTGTTGTCCATGACTTCAAATGGTGTTTTTCTTTTTGGGACTCTGGTAGTTTGTCCTAAAGTTGAAGTGACAGAAATAACAGCTCGACACATAGTTGGCGTAAGCGTCAAAGCGCTAGAGGACTCATTAAATAAGATAGAAACTGATTTGCATTTCATTGAGTGAAATAAGTATTTGAATCCCTACCAACCATTAAGAGTTCTGACTCCCACAGAGTGGTTAGACACTCCTACTCAATTAGTCACCCTCATTGTAGACACCTGTCTTAACTAGTCACCTGTATAAAAGACACCTGTCCACAGAATCAATCAATCAAGCACACTCCAAACTCTCCAACATGGGAAAGACCAAAGAGCTGTCCAAGGACGTCAGAGACTAGATTGTAGACCTGCAAAAGGCTGGAATGGGCTACAAAACCATTAGCAAGACTCTGGGAGAGAAGGGGACAACTGCTGGAGCAATTGTTCGAAAATGGAAGGAGCACAAAATGACCATCAATGGATCTTAGTCTGGGGCTGCTCGCAAGATCTCACCTCGTGGGGTGTCAATGATTCTGAGAAAGGTGAGAAACCATCCTACAACCACATGGGAGGAGCTAGTTAATGACGTCAAAGTAGCTGGGACCACAGTCACCAAGAAAACCATTGGAAACACATTACACCTCAATGGATTAAAATCCTGCAGTGCTTGCAAGGTCCCCCTGCTCAAGAAGGCACGTGTGCAGGCCCGTCTGCAATTAATCTGGTATGTGAGAATGTTTAAAAACAATTATTTTGACACAAATAAACAGGAGAAAAGAATATATCACGATATGTATTAAATAATCAGTTGTACTGTATGTTCTACTTTGGGAGAATCAACTTATTTGACTAAGGGGGTACTTGTGGTGTCAGAAAATGACTCTGGGGGCGTACACAAGTCAAAAAGCTGTGGAAACACTAATTTAAGTGATTCTAGCTGTGAGGAATTAAATATAAGAAGTTAGTCAACTGGAATGAATTCTAGCTGATCAGTAGAAAAGGCTGTTTGGTCTTTTATAAACATGATTGTGGTTATTTGGTGGATTTCAGCTTTAATAATTGGTCATGGCCCTGTAATTAAAATAGGGTTCCTGAGTGTCAGTACCCTGAGGCCCTGGAGTGCCACTGGCCAGGGGCCCATGGGGCCATTAATCTTGCTTAGAGCAGCATGGATCAGGTTTGCAAGGTTGCATATGAACAAACTGTTAGATTCATGAAGTTTTTTTGGTTTTTTTTTGGGACAAACATAACCAGCACAGACATGATGCACAAAGACGTGTTTAGTGAAAACCAAATACAGCATTTCAGCAAAAGCACCACATTCTCACAAAATACCTGAAAAATAAAATCATTCTTCTCCTGCAGCTTATTCAAAGTTCTGATGTCAGTCAGGCTGAGATGCTAATAGATCATTTATTTATTATGATGTTTATTTGTGCGTGGCAATAACAGTTGCCATACACCATAGCATTTATAGCCCAGGCTAACTTGCAAGCTAAATAAAAGTCTGTTTGAAATACAGACACAGAACACAATAGAGCATTAACACCAAAATACAAACAAATAAAACCTCACTGTCAAGAGGAGTGAAAGAAAATTCTTTCACAGTGAGATTAAAGACCAATGAGGCTCAAATAGTGAAAGAGTGGTTCAGGGAGCATAAGACATGTTCACAGATGGACCAGAATTTTATTCATTTTTAAAAATGTTATTTAACCTTTAATTATCCAGATGAGTCGATTGAGAACTCATTCTCATTTACGCCGACGATCTGGCCAAGAGGCAGCAGCAACAGACACATAGTTAGCTTTACACCAAAGAAAAACAGATAAGATAAAAAAAAATACAAGATAAAAATAAGATAAAACAGCTAGACATAAAGACAAAGGACTGTTCTCATATATAATATGTACAAGCCATCAAAACAGACATAAACACAAAAACGTATAACAGTCAGGGACCAATAGACAAACAATAGACTGGCTGCCATCTTGGGAAAAAGAAGGACCTTAACCTTTGGGATGTGCTGGAGAAGGCTGTGTGAGGTGTTTGGACTCTCTCATCATCAATGCAAGATCTTGGTGAAAACTGGAAGGAAATAAATATTTTGACATTGCAGAAGTGTATTGAAACAATGCCACAGTGAGCTGTAATCAAAGCTAAAGATTGGTCAACAAAATATTTGTGTGTGTGACCTTTTTCATGGTGGCAAATGCTTTTGGCCAGTGTCGTTTTTCCATGATAAATTAATAATGACAAGGTGCTGTGTGCCGCAGTTCATCAATCTGTGTGTGAATGACTGTTGTATTGTAAAGTACCTTGGGGGGTGGGGGTGGGGATGGACTCTAGCAGGTGCTATTTTAGTGATTCTTAATTACACCCNCCCCCCCCCCCCCCCCCAAGAAAATACATTTTTAGTGCCCCCCAATCTGAAGAGAATGTGTCGCTGAAGCAATCAACCCCAACCTGCACACACACACACACACACACACACACACACACACACACACACACACACACACACACACACACACACACACACACAGAGCTGATCATCGTAAAAGTAGATTGTTCATGGTCAAGTTTTGTATTATTGTGGAATTCTAGTCATTTTCCAACTGTTCATCAGAATGCTTACACTGCTGGGAACTGGAATCTATAAACACATGAGCCCCACCAAACATTTTCTTCATCAGACACCACTGAGGTCTTTCCTGATGTTCAACCATATTTACAATAAATCCAAGCGCTAGATCAGCTTTGTCATATTTCCTGGTCTCGTTCTGACAGCTACCATCACTTGTTCTGTCGCCTCCACTGTGCACTATGTGTTGGTAGGCAATTATTGGCTTTCAATGACAAAGTAAAGAAACTAGGTGTTATCTTGCCTGCCAGACTCTCCCTCTGTCTATTCTACACAGAGGACAAGTCTGGATACTCAGAGGCAGAGAGCACCATGAGGGGCGGGACTAGCCAGCTCAAAAATAACTAATCAGAAAAAAGGCGGAAATGACGACTATCGCGTGACGCTGTAGTTTTTTAGCTGTAGTCAATGATGGCATGTGGCGTACACATGAATGATAGTTGTCTTTGTAGTAAAACCTTTAAAAAGGAGTTATAACCAATTCTGTATTAATATTCGAACGGAAATTACGAGACAGGACAGTTTTCGACAGATGACCGCGGTCAAGTGAGCCAACGCTTGGAAATACATGATTAAGCCAGCCGACACTGGAGCTTAGATACGGTAATAAAGCATTGGAGCGCCCTTTCAGGCAAAAACAAGAAAATGACGTGGAAGCGTGAGGCTTAAACATCAACAATGTTTATTTATGACTTACCTACTGCTTTTCCAAACAATATTAAGAACAAATATGTTATAAATTTACTGTAGACGTTTGCAGCCTCACACTTCCTTGTCATTTCCCTGTTTTCGCCTCAAAGGACGCGCCAATGCTTTATTACCATAATGCACCATGTATGCGTGAAGCAAATTCTAGTTAAGCTCCAGCGTCTGCTGGCTTGACCGCGTATGTCCAAGCATCGGCTCACTGAATTTTTTCGTAACTCTTCCATTTAGGTGTAATTAAACACTTGAAATTATGAATAATTAAATTTGATTGACAGGTAGCATGAGCGTCAGAGCTAGCATAAGCGGCTAGTTCTCCTCACTCTCCAAAGTCAACACAGAGTGAGCAACTATGCCTGTTTTATGTGCAGCCTACGACAACCCTAACTGGCGAATGATTGAAAACAGATCACGTGGGATTACTATTGACTTTTCTAGTCTACCTGATGGGATTTTATATTTTCATTTATTTTGTTTAATTATATTCATATTTTACTTATCATGCCATACCATTTGTCTACTTATGTGAAAAAGCTTGATAAAATGTGTTTTTTGTTGGGTAAGCACCTTCCTCAGTAGAAATTAATGCACTGATGGCGAACGGAGACCCATCTAAGATGACGGCCGGCCACTACGGCAGCTCTAATAGGCAGCGCCAGTCCACAGGGCGTCTACGTATCTATGTCTGTGGGTTCAATAGCTCCCACCCTCACTACCCCACCCTCGGCTCCACCTCTTTCCCATTTTTGAGTTGTCTGGGCGTGTGACACAGCCAAGATGGCGGTGGTGGGAACCTCCTATTTTGTGGATTTTTATACATTAAGAGAAAAATATGCAGGCTATGTCCAGTATATACTATGTCCAGTATATACTGTATATGTACAGTATATACTTATCAAGAACTTGGAGGAGCTGGACAAGTATTAAACTGGACAATGGAGGTATGGTGACACACGCACAGGAAGATAAACAAACTTCATGACTCATTCAAGATCATCTGACTCACATATGTTTAACCTGGATGGTCTCACCACAGACAACCAACACACAGAACTAAATATGTTTCAGTATACTGACTATAACCAAATGGATATGGAAAATGACTTGGATCCTGACAATAATTTCCTCTTGAGGATGTCTCGCAGTTGCAAGTATTACTCAGATGAACAGTTTCAACAAACTTTTAACATTGGGAATGAACTGTCAATAATTCACTTTAACAGTAGGAGCCTTTCTGCAAATTTCAACAGTATTAAAGAATATCTGAATAATTTAACATTTTCCTTTAATATAATTGCAATATCAGAAACTTGGAAAAAGAATAACTGTAATGTGAGTTTTGAACTGGATGGCTATGAAGCCAATTATATTAACAGACAAAATAAGAATGGAGGAGGTGTGGCCTTGTATGTTGACAAAAACCTAAATTATAAAGTGGTACAAGATATGTCTGTTTCAATTGACAATTTATTAGAATGTATATCAATAGAAATATCAAAGATTAATATGAAAAATATTATTGTCAGTTGTATTTATAGAACACCTGGTTCTGACATGCAAGTGTTCAATGACTGGATTGAGGGAATGTATTCATCTGTTCAAAAGACAATTTTCATTTGTGGTGATTATAACATTGATCTTCTCAATCCTAATAAGCTCAAGCAAACTGATGAATTCATCAACATTGTGTATAGTTTAAGTCTGTATCCAACAATAACCAAACCATCTAGAATAACATCTCACTGTGCAACATTAATTGACAACATACTTACCAATGATATAGAAAATAACATTGTAGGTGGCTTATTAGTTAATGACATCAGTGATCACTTACCAATTTTTGTAATCTATGATTGTAATTATAGGAACAATTATTCATTAGACAACAAAAAGTATAGACGCATACAATCAGAAGATAGGATAAATGCCTTGAAGGAAGACTTGACTTGTCAGACCTGGGAGGATGTATATAAACAATCTGAAGTTGATAAAGCATATGAGGTCTTTGTAAATGTTTTTATGTCACTATATGATAAAAACTGCCCTATAGTAGAGGTTAGTAGAAAATCTAAAAGGAGTAATCAACCATGGATGACAAATGGGTTAAATAACGCCTGTAAAAAGAAAAATACATTGTATAAGACTTTTATAAAACAGAAAACTATAGAAGCAGAAACTAAATACAAAAAATACAAAAACAAACTCACCACTATAATACGAAGATGTAAAAAGGAGTATTATCACAAACAATTAAATATCAACAAACATAACATTAAAGAAGTATGGAAAATATTAAACAATATAATTAGACCAAATCAGGGGAAGAGTAATTATCCCTCTTATTTTGAAGAGAATAATGTCATACAGGAGAACTTTGAAAATGCTGCTGACAGTTTCAACAAATTTTTTGTAAATATTGGGCCAAACTTAGCCGAAAACATCCCTGTTTTATCGCCATTGCATAATTCTTTTCTAAATACTATCACTACTAATCCGAAATCCATGTTTCTCTCACCTGTAGAGGAAAATGAAATATTGCAAATAGTAAAAACAAGTAAATATAAAACATCTACAGATTTTCAAGGCATCGAAATCATAACAGTGAAAAATGTGATAAATGGTATTTTGAAACCTCTGACATATGTCTTCAACTTGTCATTCCAAACTGGTACATTTCCAAAACTTATGAAAATAGCTAAAGTTGTACCAATATATAAAACTGGGAACAAACATAACTTTACGAATTACAGACCTATTTCCTTATTACCTCAATTTTCAAAAATTCTAGAAAAACTCTTTAAAAAGCGACTTGTGGACTTTTTAGATAAACATAAAATAATATCTGATAGTCAGTACGGGTTTAGGTCTAACAGTTCCACAGCTTTAGCACTAGTACATTCAGTGGAGGAAATTGCAAAATCAATCGATCAAAAGAAGTATGTCTTGGGGATTTTTGTGGATTTAAAAAAAGCTTTTGATACAGTAAATCACAGCATATTACTCTGCAAATTACAGCGTTATGGGATCAGGGGAGTTGTGTTGCACTGGCTAACAAGCTATTTACAGCAAAGACGCCAATTTGTTCAGTTAGGTGAATATTCTTCCCCATGGTTGGACATTACTTGTGGAGTTCCTCAGGGGTCAGTGTTGGGCCCTATATTGTTCTTGTTATATATTAATGACCTGAGTAAAATATCAAACACAGCCAGTTTTGTTCTGTTTGCTGATGACACAAACATTTTCTGTTCTGCAGACAATATCAGTGAACTAGAAGCCACAGTCCAATCTGAACTGTGCTTGATCAAAGCGTGGTTTGATGAAAATAAGCTCTCATTAAACACAGCAAAAACAAAATGCATTTTATTTGGTTATGGGAACTTTAACACCCAATTACAGCTAAGTATAGATGGACACAAAATTGAGCAAGTAACTGAAAATAAGTTCCTCGGTGTAATAATAGACAACAAACTAAGCTGGAAACCACACATTAAATATATACATTCTAAGGTATCAAGAAGCATCTCTATTTTGAATAAAGCCAGGCCATTCTTGGATGGTCAATCACTTTATGTCCTATACTGCTCATTAATTCATCCTTATTTGACTTACTGTGTAGAGATTTGGGGCAACACATACAAAAGTTCACTCTTACCTCTGTCGACATTGCAAAAAAGGGCTGTGAGGATCATACATAATACAGGGTATAGAGAACATACAAACCCATTGTTTATTCATTCTCAAATATTAAAATTTAGTGATGTAATAGACCTAAAAACTGCAGTATTCATGTACAAAGTACATAATAATCTATTGCCTGATAAGTTATTAAAACTATTCATCAAAAAGGATAATCTATATAATTACAGAGACAAGCTAACCTTCCAGCATTCATATGCGAGAACAACATTGAAAACATTTTGTATTTCTGTTTGTGGTGTGAAACTGTGGAATAAATTAGGTAAAGACCTCAAGCAATGTCAAACACTGACTAAGTTTAAATCATGTTATAAAAAAAAGATGTTTGCAAAGTATATGAAGGAAGAGACTGAATTGTACAAACTGTCTTTTAGATCATCGGCAGACCCAGGGGACTACTGTCCCAAGTGAGCATGTCTATGTGACAGTATGTATGTAAAGTTATATACTCTAAAGAAAACATTTTGATTCATTTATAGGTTATTAAATTAGGTAAGGGAGGGGAACTTTACAAGCGAGAGCTTCATCCCACTCCCCTTGAACAAGTATTAAATAGTCATTGTTATTTCTGTTCTTTTGTTTCTCTTTAGTTTTGTTTTAGGTATGTATGTGTGTATACATATATATACTTTTTTATGTTTGTGCTATTTATTTAGTATTTTTTTTTTAGTTCACTTGTTCAATAAAACTATTCATACTGTCTATGGATGAGACCTAAGTAACTACTGATAGTCTCAACCAAATATGTGCTAAGACACATACGAGCTAAGACATACAGGCCAGAATTGCAGGTCTCCGGTTCCGGCAGAAACGAGGAAAGAAAGATACCCGAGTGGACGGGTGAGTGTTCCGTGTCCGTGTTTTGCATTCGAAACCTAGCTTGTTCTGTAGATTTGTTATAACAGCTTCAATGAATTAACGAGAGTAATACAGGATGTATAGTTGGCCTACTGTGTTCTTGGGTTATGTCTACGTAGTTTAATTTGCTGTATATCACAGTAAAACGCTTATCCACCCAGATTCAGAGTTTTCTCTCCTCTTATTCCCACCCACCTCTCTCTTAACCCCACCCGTAAACCCAACATCTTGTTTCTCTTATCTGCTTTTATTCAGTCGCTGCTTGCTTCTGCCGCCACTCCCCAGCAACCATTTCTCTCCATTATCTTGCTATTTAATGTGACAAGCCTTTTCCTGGAATAATGAGAGTTAAAGCATGCCTCAGTCCCCACTACTACACTTGTTTAACATCGTGTTATCTCTTCTGTGAGGGTGTGCTGAGGCTGACGAGGGGATGCACAGATCTGTATGCCCCCTCAGCTATTTTACATGATAGCATGACTTATAATCAGCACATACACCCTGAATATGAATTACAGACACGTGCGCTATCTCAAACCCTTTACACAGGGAATTAGTTGTACTCTCTTTGCATGAAATGTGTGCTAATGCGTGAGGATTACAGCAGATTTTGCTCAAGGACAAATCTGTGGTGGAGCGCAGAACGTG
The DNA here is from genome assembly GCA_006937985.1 of Aphyosemion australe. Lineage (NCBI taxonomy): Eukaryota > Metazoa > Chordata > Actinopteri > Cyprinodontiformes > Nothobranchiidae > Aphyosemion > Aphyosemion australe. The sequence goes on from SSNS01000019.1 coordinate 166,227, forward strand.
AGAAAACGATGGTTAGACGAACAAAAACCTGGTTTTTAATCATTTGTTGGCAGAAAGATGTTTGGTGGGGTGTTGGGAATTTTGTTTTAAATGGTGAGGAAATTATATCATTTTAGCAGACATTCCTCCCTAACAGGCATATTTTTCAGCAGACTTCTTGACTTTAAATATTAGCAAAGGCACAGCTTTGCAGATCAGGGCTGCATTTCAGCCCACCTACTGAAGCAGACTCTTGTTTTGTGTTTTATCCACACAGAATGAGTCAGTTACAGACCTTATGAATCCAGTTGCATTTGAGTATGCAAGAAGGTGTGATGGATACAAAAAGCTGACAAGAGCCATTATGGACTCCATCTTTACTGTGGAAGAGATAACAACATGCTCAGTCACAGGCAAAAGGGGGGTTGTTGGAGAAAAACGTTTGAGTCTTGACCCAAGCAAAGTGCAGCTGGTCATCAGTAAGCATTTTAGATTTTCATTTAAATTTTTATTGAGACTGTCTAATCAAACCAGACCTAGACCCAACTTGTGAGCATTGCAGGTGGTCACCTTCCACACTTTTTCATATGTTCTGGACCTGCCTGAAACTGCAGGTTTATTTTTGATACACCTTTCAAGATTTGTGAGACCGCTGTGTGCCCAGACGCCTTGACCGCTTTGTTTGGAGTGGTCGCGGTGAATGTTCCTTTTGACACATGCCTGCTAAGTTTGATTGCCTTTTGCTGTTTGCTGGCTAAAATACTTTTATTGTCCAATTCTTCAATTCAGTTCAGTTTATTTATTTAGCGTCAAATCATGACAAGAGTCATCTCGAGGCACTTCACAAAGTAAAACATTCCAATTGAGTTCAGGTCATTATGCCAATCAGTAAAAATGTTCCTATATAAGGAACATAGCAGATTGCATTGAGTCACTGACTAGTGTCAGTTTCTTTACAGTAATCCCCATACTAAGCAAGCATGTAGCGACAGTGGAGAGGAAAACTCCCTTATAACAGGAAGAAACCTCTAGAGTTCCAGATGGAAAGACTCTCACCCACCAGCATGTAGTCACTAGCTGTGTCCAAATCCAGGGGTTGCATGCTCATGAGTACCCGTCCTCATTGGTCTCAGGAGAACGTGTTCTTCTGTGACCGCTTAGACCGGATGTTAACAGCTGTGAATGTGGACGGTCTAGCCTTAAATAAAAGTCCCGCCCCTACTTCGGCGGATGTCCTCCTGTCACCTAGCAACTGCTACCGCAGTGAGAAGAAGCTGCAGAAATGGAGCTTGCACATGTTTTAAAGTTTTTCCTTGGTCATTTTATGATTTTTGATTTACCAATTTTATGAACTGTAATTAAGAACAAGAATACAAAAACACATGACAGTCCTAATGAAAACAGGAAACGCATAAAAACACAACCACTTCAGGACTTTACTTTTTGTTCAGTCAGATTTTAATAAGCTGTCATTTAAAGTTGTACTGCTGCTCTCCTGCTGCATCTCCCGTTTCTTCTGCCATTGTTGCCGGTACAGAAATCAATCCCGCAGTGCATCACGGGATTTATGGAGGTGAGGAGACCACGGAGACTACATCGCACCTGTTCTCAAAATCCAGGAAAAGAAGAATGCATTTCAAGACCGCATTCTTGGAATTTGGACAGTCTTCGACGCGGCGCTGTGACGTCACTGGTCTTAAAATCCGACCTCATGAGCACGCAACCCCTGGATTTGGACACAGCCACTGTATTGCTGAGGCTATGTCTCATGCTCACCTAGAGAGAATCAGGCACAGTTTGGGGGGCTCGGTCAAGGGATTTAAAGTTGTCTGGTTATCATTTATGTCTTATTTTGAACGTTGTTCCTGTGGATTGTTTTTTGTGATTGTTCCTTATGTGGATTTGTTTTTTGTGTTTTGATTTTGAATTAGTATCACAATGAGACCTGTTTTATGGCTCTCTTTTTTTTAGTTGACCCAGTGTGGCAGGTGGGTGGGGATGGAGGATTTGTTATTGTTCTATTTTAACATTTTACAATAAAAAAGACTGTTAAAAAACATTGAACAAATAAGCCACATGCATATCCAAAGAAAGTACTTTTAATCCAACTAATATTATCTGCTTTACACATTGTGAAATGATTTGCTATTTTTGTTTAGATTTAGGGCTGCAGCTATCAATTTTTTTTAATGATCTGCCACAGTAATCCATCACTTAACCGGTAATCAGATAAGTCTTTTTTTCCCCTCTGCTTTGAAAACAGGGTCAAAATGTAATGGAGCAGTACTAGTAGTAAAAAAACCATCAACTGGTATATTCCCTATATGAGTAAGTAGGTTACAGAAGCTGAATGAATACTACATTAATTAAGAGATTATTTTTGCTTTCTTCACAGACCATGTTACGAAGGTCCATAAAGGCATTGGGAATGCAGAAATTAAGGCCTGCAAGGAACAAAAATTGAAGCACACTAGGAGGCGACCAGAGGGGGAAACCCGATAAGTTACATTTTCTTTACATACCATATTGTTTGATGTCTAAATCAGTGTGCATTTTTATGAGTTGTACGTACAGCATGGTTCTGCACAATGTTAGTTTTATTGTATCGTTCTGTTGGTTTAGATAGGATTTCTATAACTTGGGTTAGAGACTAAGAGTATATTCAAGAGAATTTGCTTGACTTTTACTATTGTTATAGATGTTTAACCTCATTTGTTAGGATTTTTTCAGATTTGGATAAGAAGTGAAACATCTTTCAAAGGTCTTGTTCACTGAGAAAACTTAAAATACTTGTTCCTTTAGACATACGTACAATGAGTCACTCAGAGTTTCCCATGTTGAATGTAAAACTTCTCTTCAACCACCATCACCTGCATTAGCAGCAGAAAGGAAATGAGAAAACCAGCGGGTCAGAAAAAGTCAGTCTCTTCTATGTCACAGGGAAAATTAGTCTTCATGGCCCCAGCCCATCTTGGCTTGTGACTACCCATGGAAGGGCTGTATTGGTTTAGTGGCCTTGAGAGAGCAGAGTACCTTTCAGCTAGCAGAATCGACTCATTAGCAATAGCAATTCTACAACATAGTGGAACATGTTTTGGCTTGATTTATTCGTGAGGATAACACATCAAAGTTGCTTCCTATACCGACGCTGCCTATCTTATGCAACATTAGCAAATACCTTCTGCGGCATCTTTTATGTTCTTGTGACTCCTGTTCAAAACATGTCCGAACACGACGGAGTCTCTCCTCAACTTCTTGTTCAAACATGAACAATTTTTGATTATGAAGAAAGAAAGTGAGGACATATCTGAAAAATCGGTTGGTCAGATCGCACAAAAGAACAGCATCCACCATCTTGTCTGTTTACGTCGGGCGCTTCCATCTCACTTTATACAAAACCCTGCACGTCGACAGCGGGAAGACACCCCCCCCCCCCATACCCCCTTTTTGCCACCTTCACGTCTTCTTTTGTGAAAAGGACACTATTGTGCCAAATTGCCAGCTCGGTTGGACCACTTATAAATGACCTAAGGCTCCCAGATGCCACCTCGACGTTACGGCAAATTGGCAGCAATGTTTTATAAATAGGGGTTAAGTCGACTTGGCTTTCCTGGGAGGGGGGACGACATCACTGACAGAGTTCATCCAAAATTTCAGAATGATAACCGTCAAGTCTGCCATTTTGGCTGGGAAACTCCCATATTTTACCTCTCTTTCCCACCACTTTCCCAGAAATTTCCTGTATTATGTTCATTCATGGTGAAAGCCTCCGTTACTCATTTGGTGTGAATGAGGCTTTAGTGTGATAGGTGCTTGTGATTGAGACTTTGGTGCAAATTATTTGCCCCATACTATGACATTCATGCAACTTTAGTGATTTTAAAATGAGAATTTGGTTTCTGAGGAAGTTGCATCTTACGAGACATCATTTATTTTCATCAATACGTTTCTTCTGCAACTGAATGATATTTGTTTACTTTTCTCATCACAATTTGTAAATTAATTTAAATTATTCTGCATTGACTCAGATTTAAGCTAATTAGAAGCTGTTGACGCTTATGTCAGCCTGCTTTATCCATTCAGAAACCAGTTCTGATTTATTGGAGGTGATTATCCTGTTGTTAAACCAGTCCATGTTCTGGAGCTGTTAATGAGCAGGAGCTTGTCCCAGCTGTCTTCAATATTCTTAAGCCAGCTAGTTTACTATATTCTCTTTACAAACCTCATGGCTCTGTTGTAAACCTGTCTGACAGAAAGTAAACAACATGAAAATCTCTTAATACAGATCTAAGGGTTATTAAGCTAACAGTACAGCCACATACCTCTCAGAGACCAATTAAATCCATGTTTGATCCAAACTTGGCTGAATTTTTCAGTCTAATTGTGAGACTCCTATTATTCAGTCTTATAAGAAGTGGCCATCTAAAAGATATAGTACAGATACTATAAAATGTTTTTGTGAAAAACTATGAAAATAGGAAAACTATGAAAAACCCATAAGAAACCTGTATGGGTTTTCCTTAAAAGTTGTATTCTGTTTGTGTGGAAATTGTTTAACAGCTACATGCAATAGTAAAAATGTCTACATTATTAAATATACATTACTAAAAAATACAACGTAATCATTCACATAACCGCTGAAAAGCATCTTTACAGCAAGAACTTGTTTTTTTTAAGGCACCTTTGGTTCAGATTGAGGAAAAAAACTAAAATGGACAGGAAAAAGTTTTCAGCCTCAGAGGTGAAAAAGTGTTAGAAGTTAGTGATGCTGACTTAAGGAAGATAGAATCAGAAGGGTTTTATTGCCATATGTGCGGGAAATCACAACATTAGGAAATTGCTGCGGTACTTGGTGCAAAAAGAGGGATAAAAAAATAAGAGATACGCAAATATAGGTAGTAAAAATATACTCATGATAAAATAATTTATATAAAAAGTGGCAATAATTAGAGAAGCAGCTACTATATACACAGTGTAGATACTAATTAGAGTGGATCAGTTCAGGTACAAACACAACACCGGGTCATGTGACTGGGACCAAGCGACTGGAGTGGGTGACCTTCATGAGGCCATCAACAGCAGAGGGGAAGAAACTGTTCTTGTGTGAAAACTGTTGCTGTGAAACTATTCTTCATCACATAAAAGTGATGAATTAAATAATTATTTAATTCTAAAGCATCTTAAAAACATCAAGATGCTGTGTACAACAATGCAGAAAATATCAGATAAAACAACATAAAATAACAATAAGTGGTTTAAAAGAGCAGTTTACTTTATAAAAATATAAATATAAAAAACCCAATAGCAATAAAATAAAGTTTTACCTTGGACAAACACTCCAGAAGCAGGATTGAATGATTCTCAGGTGTGACAAACAGTAAAACTGACAGTCATCTGCAAAACAATGAAATGTGATACCAAAATTCCTCAGCATCTCATCCAGAGGCAGAATATACACATCTAAGGAAATTGCAGAAACTACTAAAATTGGCTTAAGAACTGTCCAACGCATTATTAAAAACTGGATAGATAGTGGGGATCTGCTGTTGTGTCCTTGGGCAAGACACTAAACCAACCTTGCCTGCTGGTGGTGGTCTCGGCAGCTTTGCCTCTCAGTGCGCCCTAGTGCGTGGGTGAATTACTGTTGGCAGGTTTCTGATGAAGGTACTAATCCTGATACTCCATCTACTGTAGATGCTTTAAGGTAGGAAGGAGTTTACTGGGAATTTGCAACAAAAGTCCATCAGGGGTTAAGGGTAAAATGATTAGCTGCTAGTAAATTTCATGATTGATTGTGATCTATAGAAACTTCCTTGCTTCATTTGCTGATTTATTCTGAAACATCTACTGACCCTCTCCAAGAAGAGCAATAACAGTCATGGCATCAATTCCTGCATCAGCTGTCCACATCCATAGTGAAATAAAATCATTCATCAGTACAGTCTACAAAGATCCAGTCCAGTTCACACCAACTGTTTCCCAACAATGTAGAAAATTCAAACTTGTTTTATCCTTTATTAATTTTCTGCCAATGTTGAATTGCAGTTATAAAATGAAGAGAAACAGGATGAGATGAGCCTTCAGAAATTAGCTTGACACTAAAGGTAATGAAAAAGACAGGCAGCTATAAAATGCTCATCCTTGCCCACTATTTAACAATTACTGTGACTGTGATGGTGGCATAAAGTGCAGGGGTAATTGAGAAAATGTTAGGCCACAGCTGGCTGGATGGAAACATCAGTTCTCTGTTGAAAACGCAAAGTGAGCTCATTTAAGGTCAATAAATTCAATAAAAATTTAAATATATATTTCAAACTGTGTTATTGTTTTTGGGACTCTGGTAGTTTGTCCTAAAGTTGAAATGGTAGCAGCCAGACGTTTCTCCTTCTCTGGTATTATTGAGCGGAGTGTGTAATGAATGGACACAGGGAAGTGCGGCAGTTTGGTGAGACAGACAACCGGATGGTCCAATAGTTGCTTTGGGTCCGAAATGTGTTATTGGCATAGGTTTTGTGAGAGAACCACTATATACTTTTTTTTGTTGTTTTTTTTTTATCTCCACAATATATTTATAGCTATACTATGTTAGAATGTTAAGAGGCATGAAAACATGTTTTAAGCTAATGTGTTTTCCAAATTTGCCATTGCAGCTTTAATAATATACATTTTTCCACATTTATTATTAATTTAAATAATAACCCTCATTGCAAAAAATGTAAATTTTCATTGTGTTAATGTTAGAACTTGTAACCTGTAAATGTGTCAATAAAACTCCTCACAAGACTCTCAATGGTGGATTTGATGTTTATAACAGGAAAAATAAATTATTTTCTAATAGAAAATTAAAACTTGTCAACTCACCTCATCATGTAGAGTAAAAACGTCACATTGAGACATGGATTTTTCCAGAATGACGTGGAAAAACAAACTGCCTCCGTACACAAGTCAGTGAAGACAAACAAAAAGAAAAACACAATAACTACATTTTCATTCACTTATTAAAAGCAACACAATAGTTGTTGCACACATGTATTAGATGCAGAGTTACATGTTTTGTTGAAGGATACCCTGTACATGAAATACAATGAAAATATGTCAATGGAGCAGGTGACACAAACAAATATATAAAACAGTGTGATGTCACCAATCAGCTGTATGCTAATCCTGATGGCTGTTTGCTCTTCAGCTTGTTCCCTGGGGTGTTGTCACTAACCATGGTTATGTCTGCTATCCAACATACCAGTGTTTCTATGGATCACAGAATAGTGACACCCGTGCATACTGGCAGGTTTATAAGAGTGTCGGTACTTTAAAAAGTGGCAGCTTACAAATAAACAATACATTTTCTAACTTTTGGTGTTCTTACAGAGAAACTGGTAGTTTTGCTCTTGGTTATCACTCTCATAAGGAACCTCATATGGACCATGTTAAGTGCAGTTAGTGATGGTGCTGAGGTTCTGACACATGCAGGGACGCTCACCGAGTAAACATCAAACCTCTGTGTTGAGGCGTGTTTTGGTCATGTGACCACTGATGTTCAAGAAATTTCGGAGTGCTTTAGACATCCTACTAATCACCTAATTGGTTAATTTTGTCACGTAAATTGTTTAGCAGGAATGAGGGAGTGAGTCACAGGGTAGAGGGCTGTAGGTTGGTGGTGCTGTTAGTTGCTTTGGGGGTTATTAGAGTTGAGATTGAATATTCTCTAGAGAATCGGTGTAGATAGATCAATACATGGCATAGAAACAGACTTGTGTTAGTTATCTTGTAAAACACCAAGTAGACATAATTACATAGATTATTAGTCAGAGTCCTGTCAATATACACAGAAGATGAGGTAATTGTGATTTTTATTTTTATGGCACCTGTTATTATACTGGAAAATTGCAAGTTCTCAAGCACACTGGCATCACTATAGAGGACACAGTTACACACTAACAACCTGATGCTCTGTATATATTATCTTTGCAAGTGAAACCTTGATGATTGTGTGGTGAACTTCATAATGGAGGATTCATGGCTGGTGTTTTAAAGAGCTTGTAGCAAAGCTGGACTCCACAGGAGGCTCTGCAGAACATAGAGGAGGAGAGCAAAGGCCAAGGCTAAACTTTGAACAACGTGGATGCGTATCTAAGTGAAGCATCCATGGTAAGCCCTCTCCTAGAAGCCACCCAGCAACCCCTAGTAACTAATGGCAGAGCAGGGCTGAGTAAAGTGAGTTGAGCTCATTGACCTATTCAGCGCACACTTCAATGCAGCCAAAACCTGAACTTGAGGAAATGCAAAGGCATTTTGCACTGTCTAGCTTGTTGCCTAGAACTCCATTGAAGCCACTCCTGGTCTTGATGAAATTAGAATCATGAGTGGGATAATTAGTTATTTCTGACCAAGTACAACTGCGAAAAATTAGTTATTGTTAAGCAATCATTATTTTTAACAATTGTGTTTATTCATTCAGCAGATGCTTTTATCCAAACTTGCATTGTTGAAACTATCATGCATGCGTTGGTCTGTATGAGGAAGCTGTTTGGTAAATCTCCCAGACTGCATGCATGGAGTTAGCATGTTCTCCCTATGCATGCAAGGGTTTTCTCTGGCAACTGGAGTCTGATGAAGCCAACAGGACCACATTGTCTGCAAAAAGCAGAGAACTGATCCTTAGGCCACCAAAACACATACCCTCAACACCTTGGCTGTACCTATAAAGTCCTGTCCATATATCCATAGTAGAACCCTTGGATTCAGGAGGAGCAATGTGATTTTCGTCCTGGTCATGGAACACTGAACCAGCTCTATACCCTTTGGGAAATACTGGAGGGTGCGTGGGTGTTTCTCCAACCAATCTACATGTGTTTTATGGATTTGGAGGTGGTGTTCAACCGTGTCCCTCAGGGGGCCCTGTGGCGGATATTCTGAGAGTATGAGGTACCAGGTCCCTTGATACAGGCTGTTATGGCCCATTTACATTTTGGTCAGTTCAGCCTGGGCAGGGTGGAGACAGCCTGTCCCCGTGCAGCCTGGGTATGATCATCCTTTTCAGGAACACGTATATCTCCGCACATGTGGGCTCTTCTCACAGCAGACAGTCAGTCCTCACACTCCTGCGGCTGGACATCTGGTCCGAGCTGCAGTCAGAAAAGATGTTTAACCACACTGTATCCAATTGCTTATTGTCACGACCCCCAGGCTTCTGCTCCTTAATTCTATCCTGAGATCAGCACCTGAGACAGTTCCCACCGGACTCTGAGAGCTGGGAGCTTCATTCAGCATCTTGGAGAGCGGCTGAGCTGGGAGCTTCATTCAGCACCTTGGAGAGCGGCAGAGCTGGGAGCTTCATTCAGCACCTTGGAGAGTGGCTGAGCTGGGAGCTTCATTCAGCACCTTGGAGAGCGGCAGAGCTGGGAGCTTCATTCAGCACCTTGGAGAGTGGCTGAGCTGGGAGCTTCATTCAGCACCTTGGAGAGCGGCAGAGCTGGGAGCTTCATTCAGCACCTTGGAGAGCGGCTGAGCTGGGAGCTTCATTCAGCACCTTGGAGAGTGGCTGAGCTGGAGGCGTCTGACCGCACCTGAGAATCATTAGAATCTGCACCTGAGTCTATTTAAGGCACCTGCCAAAGACATTTTAGGAGGCTCAGTAGTAGACTGAGTCCTCCACGGCTGGTGTTAACGTGACTCCTGTTTCTTGTTCAGCTTACTGTCAGCCCACCGATAAAGGCCTGGGGCTCAATACTGTTGCCTTATATTGTCTTTCTAGCATAAGTATTGTTGAGCTAGCTCCGGTTATGGTAGGAGGCACTTGTTTGGAGATTTTATTCCCTCTCTCCCCTTTTTAGGAGGGAGCTGTCTTAAGTTCAATTTAACTTTGGCTTTAACGTTAACTTTTGTGATAATCCTTTGTTTTGTTTTACTTCCCTGCCAAGGCAGGTCCACCCCTGTTTGGGGTAAGAGCTCGGCTGGGTGTGTTAGAGCCTATACCTAATTTTCTGGCCTCTAGAGACCTAGTAAAGGCTGTTAAAAGTTCCTCCTTGCCCTGTGTCCTTCTTTACCCTCCAGTAACCTGTGGTACCACCTTGTGTTGTTCCCCCTTTACCTCCTAGACTAGAAAAGGGGGCATAACACTTATGAATCACAGGACGCTGCCGCTGGCTGATTCTACCTGCCAATCAGAAGCTCCCGCTGGCAGGTAGGCGTGAAATTCAGCTGGTCAATATGTCAATATATAGGTCCTTCTCAAAAAATTAGCATATTGTGATAAAGTTCATTATTTTCTGTAATGTACTGATAAACATTAGCCTTTCATATATTTTAGATCCATTACACACAACTGAAGTAGTTCAAGCTGTTTATTGGTTTTAATATTGATGATTGTGGCATACAGCTCATGAAAACCCAAAATTCCTATCTCAAAAAATTAGCAAATTCCAACCGACCAATAAAAGAAAAGTGTTTTTAATACAAAAACGGTCAACCTTCAAATAATTATGTTCAGTTATGCACTCAATACTTGGTCGGGAATCCTTTTGCAGAAATGACTGCTTCAATGTGGCGTGGCATGGAGGCAATCAGCCTGTGGCACTGCTGAGGTGTTATGGAGGCCCAGGATGCTTCGATAGCGGCCTTAAGCTCATCCAGAGTGTTGGGTCTTGCGTCTCTCAACTTTCTCTTCACAATATCCCACAGATTCTCTATGGGGTTCAGGTCAGGAGAGTTGGCAGGCCAATTGAGCACAGTAATACCATGGTCAGTAAACCATTTACCAGTGGTTTTGGCACTGTGAGCAGGTGCCAGGTCGTGCTGAAAAATGAAATCTTCATCTCCATAAAGCTTTTCAGCAGATGGAAGCATGAAGTGCTCCAAAATCTCCTGATAGCTAGCTGCATTGACCCTGCCCTTGATAAAACACAGTGGACCAACACCAGCAGCTGACATGGCACCCCAGACCATCACTGACTGTGGGTACTTGACACTGGACTTCAGGCATTTTGGCATTTCCCTCTGCCCAGTCTTCCTCCAGACTCTGGCACCTTGATTTCCAAATGACATGCAAAAGTACTTTGGACCACTGAGCAACAGGCCAGTGCTGCTTCACTGTAGCCCAGGTCAGGCGCTTCTGCCGCTGTTTCTGGTTCAAAAGTGGCTTGACCTGGGGAATGTGGCACCTGTAGCCCATTTCCTGTACACGGTGGCTCTGGATGTTTTCACTCCAGACTCAGTCCACTGCTTCCGCAGGTCCCCCAAGGTCTGGAATCGGTCCTTCTCCACAATCTTCCTCAGGGTACGGTCACCTCTTCTCGTTGTGCAGTGTTTTCTGCCGCTCTTTTTCCTTCCCACAGACTTCCCACTGAGGTGCCTTGATACAGCACTCTGGGAACAGCCTATTGGTTCAGAAATTTCTTTCTGTGTCTTACCCTCTTGCTTGAGGGTGTCAATGATGGCCTTCTGGACAGCAGTCAGGTCGGCAGTCTTACCCATGATTGCGGTTTTGAGTAATGAACCAGGCTGGGAGTTTTTAAAAGCCTCAGGAATCGCTTGCAGGTGTTTAGAGTTAATTAGTTGATTCAGATGATTAGGTTAATAGCTCGTTTAGAGAACCTTTTCATGATATGCTAATTTTTTGAGATAGGAATTTTGGGTTTTCATGAGCTGTATGCCACAATCATCAATATTAAAACCAATAAACGGCTTGAACTACTTCAGTTGTGTGTCATGAATCTAAAATATATGAAAGTCTAATGTTTATCAGTACATTACAGAAAATAATGAACTTTATCACAATATGCAAATTTTTTGAGAAGGACCTGTAGGTGGGTGTTTATAGTTGGCTTAGCACAAGACGGACCACGGGGGAGCAGGACCACAAATAATGCACTGTTAATGCCAATGTAAACACAATTACCCTACCAGGGCTAGACCAAGATGACCCATGTGTAAATATGCCATTAGGTCCCTGTGCGATCAGTGCCAGAAAATTGGTCCGAGAAAATAGAAAGAAGGACTTTAATAAAGAAAACTCATTCTAGGACTGAGGTTGATGGAGAATTTACTTCTTTTAGAATTTTAATTGTAATTAAAAGACAGTGGAACAAATCCTACAACAAACTGTCAAAACGCATTGAGCCACAGTAGAGGTAACAGTTTACTGAACTGCCTTATTACACATCCAAAAAAGGTTTTAATTAAATGTAAGATATCTGTCATAGTTACCTTTTGCTCATAAACAGAACAGAATATGTGTGTTCTAATATACAACTTGATTAACTTTTCCTGGTCTAAAACCCTTTATATTTTTCCCTCCACAGTGTGGCACTGTTAGTTTGAGACAAAGACAGAAATTAAGAAGAGCAGGGGGCAATGAGAGCTGCAAAAAAAATGGATGCAACATGGTTAAAGCTATTGCTGCAATAATTCAGATTAAAGTGGAGGATTGGAAAGAGGAAACAAGAAAATGACAGAGCAAAGGCGGAGGAAACAGGAAAACAAGATGCTTTGTCAGTGGCTGTATTTGGTATGCTGCGCAGCTAGCCTGCAAATTGGATGAGACAGAACTGTGAGTTTTTGTGTGCATCTTGGTGTGTCTGTGGTGGGAGTGGGAGTAAAGACCGAGACAACACAGATAATACACAATTCAGGGCTTCTATTGTCAGTTTAATGTCCCTCACTGAACATGCACAAAGGACTCCATGTTGGCAGACTGATTGTTGACAGTGAGAACACAAACACATCTACAGGATATTCGTGATTCCACTTGAGGTACTGCTGTCTTCGTCTACTGTCACCATGTAATCCCAGCTGTCAGCTGAAACCTAAAGGGAGACATGAAGCGAGTCCTGATCGCTTCTCTCAGCTGTCTGAAGGGAAATACAAAGAAGAGTTTAATGACATGTACGCAAGATTTGTCACCTCTTTATTTTTCAGTAGTGTTGATGCAGCCAGTGTTGTTTACAGTGATATAAGAGATCCACATGTCGGTGGCAGATGAAGGCATCTAGCTGTAGACTACTGTTTATGCCACACAGGCTACAATAAAAGCAGATTCAAAATTGAAACATTTCACTAAAATCCTCTGGACAAAATTCACTACAGGATTTTGCAAATTTTACACGTGCAAATGAGGATTTTATGTGTCTGTCTAGTTGTCAAAGCCCTCATAAAGGGTCGTTCACACCAAAAACTGTCCTACCTATACCACAGGGTCTCTGTGTCGATGCAGATGTTAAGGTTTTCATGCATGAATTATAGAAAAGGGTAATGTGCACACATGTCAACCACTCCTACACGCGTAAGAGCCTAAAGTACAGCATCCATCCATCCATCCATCCATCCATCCATCCATCCATCCAATGGAAAGTAACCCAGACATCCCTTCTGTGCCTCCCAACAGACCAGCAAGTTTATTTAACCCCTCTAGTGAGTTCTAGAACTACCCCTGGGTCTCCTCCCAGTGGGACTTACCCCTACTTCACACTGAAAGCATCAGCGTCGCGAAATGTCAGCGAAACGATTCACTCGTGAGTTTCACTGCGTGCCAGTACACACTGGGAGAATCTCCACCGTGCTTCTCGCTGGACTTGCGAGATCACAAAATCCCTCGAGACTTCAAAGGTTTGTTTATGCCATCTGCCTTTAAATCAAAAAGAAGGAACTCACGTTGGATATCATATATAATGTTGTTCCTCTAATGCCAGGATTAAACCCATGAAAACACACTGCTGCTCTTTTCAAACAATGCAGGGAGTAATTAAGCCATGAGGTCACACATAAAGATGTAATCTACATAGATATAAAATTGCATTGCTGCAATAGAGTTTTATTTTGAAAATTACTGGACATTTCACACTAAAAGTGCATGTGATTTCCTTCTAGCCCTATGTTAACTGCAGAAATTGATGCATCCCAGAAAAAAAGAACCCAATCCTATCTTTAACGGCGCGCCTCTTCTGGGACGTGCCTGAAAATTGCCGCGTCGCAGCTGGTTTGAATCACCCCCGCAGACTATAATGGATTCCATTTGAAGCAGCTACGTTCCGCTGCTGTTCCACGCTGCTCATGCTTCCAGTGTGCAGTAGGGGTAAGCCTGAAAATGTCCAAAGGAAGGAAGCATGGAGGCTTCGTAGTCAGATGCAATATTCAATTCTTGTGACTGTCAGTGAGGGTTGGCATGTAGATGGACTAATAATGTCTTTTGACTCAGTCCTGTTTTCATCACAACAAACTAAATACATGTCCTACTGCTGCTGATGAATGGTAAAAGGTAAATGGCCTGTATTTGACATAGCACCTTCTAGAGTCCTAGAACCCCCCAAGGTGCTTTACAACACAATCAGTCATTCACCTAAGCACACACACATCCACACAATGGTGGTGATGAGCTACATTGTAGCCACAGCTGCCCTGGGGCACACTGACAGAGGTGAGGCTGCTGAGCACAGGAGCCACCGGTCCCTCCGACCACCACCAGCAGACGAACTCATGGTTGATCTCTTGCTTCTTGCCAATCACTCATAAACAAAACACCAAGATACTTGAACCTAAGGCAAAGACATTTCCCCATCCCAGTGGGGGTTTTCTACTCTTCTCTGGTTGTTATTTTACTACCTCCTTACGTGAGCTGTTTTTAGTGGGCACAAAGTCAACTTAGTTGTACAGCTGTGCAATGACAATAAAACTATCTTGAATCTTGAATAGTTAGTTCTAAAGGTTTTCAAACCAATAAAATGACAAGGGTGTCCTAATTTATGCATGTCTAATTTTGTTTAAGTAATATTTGCAAACTTTATCACAACTGTAGGTGTAGGAGACTATTTTCATGTTCAGCCTGCATGAAAACTCAGTGACTGATTATAATCAGAAATAATCATTACAAAATTTTTTCAGTGTTCCAGACGTTTAAAATATTACCATACCACTTTATATATATAGCACACTTAAAATACAGCATGAGAACTGACCAAAGTGCTGCACATGCAGGTTCATTAAAATACAAAAAAAGACCAAAATAAAAACCAATAAAAGTAGAAGTAAATTTTATTTGTATAGCACTTATCACAGAAAAAGAATCACAAAGTGCTTCACAAAGATCAACAAAACAAAAGATAAAGTCATCATAAATTATCTTAAAACAATGTAGAACCATCAATGCAAGGCATTAAAAGCAAATAAAAGCAGTTAAAACAATAAGAATAAAAAGGACAATTCAAAACAAGCAAAAAACAAGTCACTATTAGTTCATTATGTTCAATTTGTTCATGTTTAATGTTGCCGGGTGGAGGAAATGTTTGTTCATGATGAGAAGTCAAAGTCACTTTTAGTTTGGAAGGATCATCTATATCATTCTGATTGGCTGTGGCATTAAAACCATGACTGACCGGTATTAAGCGGAATAAAGGGTGCCTGGAAAACTTTCAGCATAGCATTATTTCACCAGCAGCCTTGGCTGTTGACATAAGACTGGTTGGCTCATGAATTTATCTGTTTGAAAACTACTTGTGAACTCAAAATCCTTAGCCTTCACAGAATTTCATAAGCCTCCTGTTCCCACTCTAACCCTCGACTTCTGTCCTTGGCTGACCTAAAATCAACCCATCATTCTCACCTTTTACTGCAGTCTATCAGTCTTGATGTTCCACGTGTTTTCCTTCAGATGTTCTTGCTATTTAGATTCAGAAAGGTTACCCATGTTATTGTAGCCCCATTTGTTTGTTGTAGCCGTCAATCTTTTCTGTCATTTGTGCACGAACAAGTCAGAGACTACGAAAGAAATGAAAGGATCTTATCTACAACGTCAAAGATTGTTGTAAGTTCTATTTTCCATCTGATATGAAAAGGGTCCCCAACAGTGCAACTGAAGAGGTAATTACTTAAGATCATGGGTGCAAATTGGTAACCATTTAGTACAAATTGGCAACTAGTGGGTATGATTATATTCCTTTGCACACAAGCTGTTAGAATGATGTCATAAAGCTGTAATTATTGACTCTTACTTTCTCTATCCATGAGCAATTATCAAAGTATGTGGCAATAAAGTAAATTTGTTTGTTTATAGATGTTAAAATAATGGTAAAAAGGGAGAAAACATTAAAACCTAGAAAAATAAGAAAACCCTAAAACTACAGTAAAACGTGGTGGACAAATAATAAAAAAAACTTATTTTTTGTTTTTTACACAAAATTCACTAAATAAATGCAAGAATTCTTTTAGAGCATTATACTGTGTGTGTTAAAAAGATGAGTGAGTGACAATCTATATCAATGTAGACAATCATAAATCAGGCCAGAAGAATTCTTCAGGGAGGCTTGAAAATGCAGAAGAGGCTCAAAAAGACACAATGATGGTGCTCAAGTATAATTTGTATCTATGATAGAAGAAAAGTCAAATAATCACAACTTGAGTATAAATTATTACAGGGAATAATACATTTTCTCCAATAACCAGTGCCTTTTGTCCTTTTAAACATTGGTCGTGTTTTGTGAATAGAAGCAAATCTATGTTCCTCAGTACCAGGTGTACATTACAGGACGTTGACCACTGTTGCCAGTGGATTAAAGTCAGATGCATCCATTTGATGTAATTGTTACATTGCAAATGCTTAGTTGACTGGCAGGAGGCTGATCATATAATAAAATGTATCATGTAGAATTAGAAACAGAAGCTCCACCTGAGAATTCACAATTTAGAATTGAGGTTTACTGAAACATGCAAAAATACCTTTATTTCCTCTAAACCTATCCTATCCGATCTTGGAAAAGGGGGTGGGAGGTGGTTCCGTCCATCTAATAGCTGTAAGAGCAGGAGTTGGGATGTATATGGGACTCCATGGCAGCAAGGGCTCCCACTTGGTGTGTCAGTTGATGGCTTTCGGGGGAGCCCATCACCCTTTTAGGGGAGCTGGGCTCTCCTTAGCTCCCCTGTAATTTGAACCCTGCCCTTGTACCTGTTCTGTTCTTTCCTGTGTTTTATATAAAACACTTAAAGTTAACTTCACCTGGCTACCACCTGGTATTATCTGCTCCCGGGTCCTACCTCTCAACACACAAACCCTGACAGTAGGAACCGACTATTATAGACCCAGCATGTGAACGACCTGTTAGGGTTTTTTAATGTATCTTAATGTCCTAAAGAAGGTTTCATCATAGGATAGCCTTTCACCTGTCTCTCCCTGCACAGATATGGGTGCAGGGTGAAGGCAGGGTTAGGCTGACTTTTCTGCAGGTCGGTGACCAGACGTGGAGGCCCGAGGACCGGATCAATAGAAGACTTTGATCCCTCGGACCATCAAGAGAAGACCATCACAAACATAGGGATAAACTTGTTATTGGCTAGAGTAGAAACTCCCTGTCTATTGATTGGCTGCCCAATGTTTAAACATGCTTTAAGTCTATAATAAAAAGAGCAGAGGAGAGCAAGCTCGTTAGAGAATCCTCGGGGTTTGGTAACAAGTGTATCAACACTCTGATTATCTTCTCTCCTCTGCGCAGAGATAATTGTACTCACGTTTCCTGTCTCTTTATTACGGTTCAGTTTCAGGTTGAAAATACCCATCATTTTTGGTGCCGTGACGACCCGGTGTAGCGAGTTGGATCTGCCGGACATCTCCGACGAGCCGCTGCTGCACGTGCTTCTCCAAAGTCCCGGAACCTGACTTGGTTCACAGGCCGGCTTCCTAGCTTCTGAGGTCTCCTGCAGCTCCGCTCGCCTACAATCGGTTCGGGGGTGAACCGTTTGTTAGGGGGGGATTGTGAGTATAATTATTAATAACACCATTTACACTGAAGTGCAGTAAGGGCATTGGTCTGCTGGTCGACTTTTTCTGGTGAATTTTTTCTTGGTTTCTGGACTGAGGGCTGGTTTCGAGCCGCTCAGGGCCACACATGTGTACTGAGGGCTGGTTTAGTACCGCTCAGGATCACGGAAAGTGAGGGCAGGCTGCGTGCCGCTCACTTACTTAACGACTAGGTTATTTTTACGCTAGTCAATATTGATAAGAAACACAGGGGCTGTGATCTAATTCCGCCTGTGGCAGGGGGGCCGGGTTTGAGTTCCCGCCTGTGCAAATTACCAGACACAATACCTGTGATAAATTCCAGACCGTGACGTCAGGGGCCGGGTTGTTAGTTCCCGCCTGTGTAAAAATCACCAGCAGATCATAAAAAACAGTCGCTCCCTAGGAGGACTAGTAAGACAGGTGGACAACACCATCTTTCTGGACCATTTTCTCCGTCCGAAACCTCACGGTGTTAACATAAAACGGAGAAAAGTGGAAAGTAAAGACGTTGTCTACGGATCTTAGGCTTATAATAACACATGCACATTCTTTTTTAGGTCCTTTAGGGGGGACAAACAAAATAGGCTGCATAAAATAAACACAACGCAGGTTAAAGTTCCAAAATTAAAATTAAAATAAAAAAGGTTAAAGTAAAGTAGAATTTTCTTAAAAAACTAAAATAAAATCTACTTAACCGAAAGATTCTGCATAAAATAAACACAACACAGGTTAAAGTTCCAAAATTAAAATGAAAAAAGGGTTAAAGTAAAAGTAGAATTTTCTTAAAAAAAAAAAAAAAAAACTAAAATAAAATCTACTTAACCAAAAGATTCTAAACAAGAAATTTGGTAAAGTCTAAAACAAATGGGCCCTTTAGAACATAGGGAAATCTGTTTTGTTTTTTTTGGTATTTTTGCCTCATAACTTTTTAAGTTTAAGTTCTTATATTAAATAGTATAACTCCAGATGAGAGTAATCCTTGATATATATTTAGACGCTTGGACCCGAGACGGTGAAGCAGTAAACGCTAAAATACACGTCGTCGAGGAATCAGAACCTAGACCATCTATATTATTAAGAGAAATTTATAGAATACCACTTCCAAATTCAGACTGGGCAGACTATGTGATATGGCAACATATATTTTCCCCGTTTAATATGTTCCATGCAGGAGTTATGGTTGCCAATATGTTACTAGATTATTTCGTTTAACTTTTAACGTATTAAAGTTACTTAAAATAATAAAAATGGGAAACACAAACGGTAAAAACCTAACGGGGGATGTAAAATATATGTATAAAAAGGACCCTGAGTTGGTTAAATACCTACGAGAGTGGGAAAAGGAACATAAAATAGATGGAAAGCTGAGAGGTGATCAGTGGAGGCAGTTGGCTAGTAAGCTCGAGATTCTAGCTGCAGCTGCTAAAGGAAAGAAAAGACAAAGTAAGTTGGAAGAGTTGCGAGTGGCAGTAAGATGGGCAGAAGAGACAGACAGACGTAAGAAAGACATACAGGAAAGTAAGAAGAAGAAAGACAAACAGGAAAGTTCACTATTAAAGAAATGGAATGCTGATCTCACCCTCAATACTAGGCCCCCACCCTACGTGGAGCCAAATGCTCCGCAAACACACCAATCAACTAAAAGTACAAAGCCAACTCTACCACCAGTCTCACCTATATCTAATAGGTTGAGAAGTAAAAAACCTGATGAGGCAGAGTTAGCTGCCTCTGACACCGATGAAGGTGATCCCAGGCCGAGTAACAGTATATACCCAATGATACAGGTCCCTAGTGTTAATCCTGACTCTCCTGCTCAATACGTTTTCAGGCCATGGACAGTAAAGGAAGCGAGGGAGGCAGTTGAGGATGTGATAAACCATAAGGAAGATCCAGCTCAGTGGGAAAATGACATGCTGGGGGTCCTACATTCATACAGGCTGAATGGTCATGAATTAGGCCAAGCTTTAGCAGCATCCTTAGGGAAAGACTGGCATCTAGTCAGGGGGGATTACACTGGGCGTGATGCACAAGGAACAATTGTTCCTTACGGTGATGATGGGGCACAAACAATGCGCCTTCTAACAGGCGTTGCAGATGAAGTTAAAAAACAGTTTAAAAAGCGCGCAAACTACAGTCATCTAGCAGGGGTTAAACAGAAACAAGATGAACCACTGGACGATTTCCGTCTAAGGTATGAAAAAGAATTCAAAATACATAGTGGAATCCCTAGTGATGATGGCCGTGACCCCTCTACATCCTACCAGCAACAACTTAAAAATGGTCTATTGTCCGGGTTTTTACCCGAAATAGAAAGACACGTTAAAAACCATTTGGTGACTCATGAACACTGCTCTGTTCCTGAGTTAATGACAAATGCTAGACACGCAGTTTCTGTTTTGGCAAGAAAAAACAAAAAATCCCCAGATCCACGTAACACACAGGTGTTTTACGAGGGAGGGGCTTCTCCCGAAATCTATTATCAGGGGAGGTACAATCCAACCAGAAACAGAGGTGGTGGACGTGTCCAAAATAAACCTTCTCCACCTCGCGCAGTCACAAATAAAGGGGGGGACAGGTGTTGGAACTGCGGTGAGCCAGGGCATTTTTCCAGAGAGTGTCCTCGTGGCCCCTCCCCTGGGAGAGCTCAGGGAGGGCCCAATCCAAGAGGGCGTAATCTGAATCACAGCAGGTTCCAACAGAGACCTGGGAAACAAAATTGACTAGAACAGGGTAAATCTGTCCAAAATGAAATGATGGATGAAGTTGTGGAATGTTGTGGGGCGTGGGAATTGTTGAATCTTTTAAAAGAAAAACCATACGTCACTTTATTGGTAAACAAAAAACCTGTTCAATTCCTATGTGACAGCGGAGCTTGCAGAACCGTGGTTAGCTCCGAAATAGGATTAGCACCCTCAAACCTCACATTGTTTTTGAAATCAGCAGATGGCGCCACCACCAGGTCGCCCCTTTCTAACCCAGTCTGGGTCATGGACTCTGAGTCTGGACGGAGGGCAAGTGTAAACCTGGTGATGTCCCCATTGTGCCCGGTTAATTTGCTCGGGAGAGATTTAATGTCCATACTTAAAATCTCGATAGTACCCACTTCCGGTGGAATGAAAGCAGTTAGACTAAGTGATGAGGAGGATGTCCTCCTCTCACACATCCCTACGGAGGTCACCACAGGCATTTACTATTCTTTAGATGCACGAATGCACCTAAACATTAAAGAGACTACTCTCATGTACCATGAATTGGAAGGCATTCTGGTGGATCCTCATGATCAAATGGCATTAGATCTTCTGCATGTGACCATGGCACTTAGACCTGATAACGATCCAAAGTATGATGAGCATTTTTTACCCTACTCACCTGTAGTTGTAGCAGTAACGTCACTGATTACAGATGGCCGTGCTAACTCTGCAGGCAGTGTTTGTTTGGGACCAGCCCAACAGATATTTTTTGATCTACCCACTGCACCACATGTTTCTCTAACCAAAAACCCTCAAGCAAGGTGGAAAGATTTGGGAGCTATNGTCCGAAACCTCACGGTGTTAACATAAAACGGAGAAAAGTGGAAAGTAAAGACGTTGTCTACGGATCTTAGGCTTATAATAACACATGCACATTCTTTTTTAGGTCCTTTAGGGGGGACAAACAAAATAGGCTGCATAAAATAAACACAACGCAGGTTAAAGTTCCAAAATTAAAATTAAAATAAAAAAAGGTTAAAGTAAAGTAGAATTTTATTAAAAAACTAAAATAAAATCTACTTAATCGAAAGATTCTGCATAAAATAAACACAACGCAGGTTAAAGTTCCAAAATTAAAATTAAAATAAAAAAGGTTAAAGTAAAGTAGAATTTTATTAAAAAACTAAAATAAAATCTACTTGATCGAAAGATTCTGCATAAAATAAACACAACACAGGTTAAAGTTCCAAAATTAAAATGAAAAAAGGGTTAAAGTAAAAGTAGAATTTTCTTAAAAAACTAAAATAAAATCTACTTAACCAAAAGATTCTAAACAAGAAATTTGGTAAAATCAAAACCGAATGGGCCCTTTAGAACATAGGGAAATCTGTTTTGGTTTTTTTGGTATTTTTGCCTCATAACTTTTTAAGTTTAAGTTCTTATATTAAATAGTATAACTCCAGATGAGAGTAATCCTTGATATATATTTAGACGCTTGGACCCGAGACGGTGAAGCAGTAAACGCTAAAATACACGTCGTCGAGGAATCAGAACCTAGACCATCTATATTATTAAGAGAAATTTATAGAATACCACTTCCAAATTCAGACTGGGCAGACTATGTGATATGGCAACATATATTTTCCCCGTTTAATATGTTCCATGCAGGAGTTATGGTTGCCAATATGTTGCTAGATTATTTCGTTTAACTTTTAACGTATTAAAGTTACTTAAAATAATAAAAATGGGAAACACAAACGGTAAAAACCTAACGGGGGATGTAAAATATATGTATAAAAAGGACCCTGAGTTGGTTAAATACCTACGAGAGTGGGAAAAGGAACATAAAATAGATGGAAAGCTGAGAGGTGATCAGTGGAGGCAGTTGGCTAGTAAGCTCGAGATTCTAGCTGCAGCTGCTAAAGGAAAGAAAAGACAAAGTAAGTTGGAAGAGTTGCGAGTGGCAGTAAGATGGGCAGAAGAGACAGACAGACGTAAGAAAGACATACAGGAAAGTAAGAAGAAGAAAGACAAACAGGAAAGTTCACTATTAAAGAAATGGAATGCTGATCTCACCCTCAATACTAGGCCCCCACCCTACGTGGAGCCAAATGCTCCACAAACACACCAATCAACTAAAAGTACAAAGCCAACTCTGCCACCAGTCTCACCCATATCTAATAGGTTGAGAAGTAAAAAACCTGATGAGGCAGAGTTAGCGGCCTCTGACACCGATGAAGGTGATCCCAGGCCGAGTAACAGTATATACCCAATGATACAGGTCCCTAGTGTTAATCCTGACTCTCCTGCTCAATACGTTTTCAGGCCATGGACAGTAAAGGAAGCGAGGGAGGCAGTTGAGGATGTGATAAACCATAAGGAAGATCCAGCTCAGTGGGAAAATGACATGCTGGGGGTCCTACATTCATACAGGCTGAATGGTCATGAATTAGGCCAAGCTCTAGCAGCATCCTTAGGGAAAGACTGGCATCTAGTCAGGGGGGATTACACTGGGCGTGATGCACGAGGAACAATTGTTCTTTACGGGGATGATGGGGCACAAACAATGCGCCTTCTAACAAGCGTTGTAGATGAAGTTAAAAAACAGTTTAAAAAGCGCGCAAACTACAGTCATCTAGCAGGGGTTAAACAGAAACAAGATGAACCACTGGACGCTTTCAGTCTAAGGTATGAAAAAGAATTCAAAAAACATAGTGGAATCCCTAGTGATGATGGCCGTGACCCCTCTACATCCTACCAGCAACAACTTAAAAATGGTCTATTGTCCGGTTTTTTACCCGAAATAGAAAGACACGTTAAAAATCATTTGGTAACTCATGAACATTGCTCTGTTCCTGAGTTAATGACAAATGCTAGACACGCAGTTTCTGTTTTGGCAAGAAAAAACAAAAAGTCCCCAGATCCACGTAACACACAGGTGTTTTACGAGGGAGGGGCTTCTCCCCAAATCTATTATCAGGGGAGGTACAATCCAACCAGAAACAGAGGTGGTGGACGTGTCCAAAATAAACCTTCTCCACCTCGCGCAGTCACAAATAAAGGGGGGGACAGGTGTTGGAACTGCGGTGAGCCAGGGCATTTTTCCAGAGAGTGTCCTCGTGGCCACTCCCCTGGGAGAGCTCAGGGAGGGCCCAATCCAAGAGGGCGTAATCTGAATCACAGCAGGTTCCAACAGAGACCTGGGAAACAAAATTGACTAGAACAGGGTAAATCTGTCCAAAATGAAATGATGGATGAAGTTGTAGAATGTTGTGGGGCGTGGGAATTGTTGAATCTTTTAAAAGAAAAACCATATGTCACTTTATTGGTAAACAAAAAACCTGTTCATTTCCTATGTGACACCGGAGCTTGCAGAACCGTGGTTAGCTCCGAAATAGGATTAGCACCCTCAAACCTCACATTGTTTTTGAAATCAGCAGATGGCGCCACCACCAGGTCGCCCCTTTCTAACCCAGTCTGGGTCATGGACTCTGAGTCTGGACGGAGGGCAAGTGTAAACCTGGTGATGTCCCCATTGTGCCCGGTTAATTTGCTCGGGAGAGATTTAATGTCCATACTTAAAATCTCGATAGTACCCACTTCCGGTGGAATGAAAGCAGTTAGACTAAGTGATGAGGAGGATGTCCTCCTCTCACACATCCCTACGGAGGTCACCACAGGCATTTACTATTCTTTAGATGCACGAATGCACCTAAACATTAAAGAGACTACTCTCATGTACCATGAATTGGAAGGCATTCTGGTGGATCCTCATGATCAAATGGCATTAGATCTTCTGCATGTGACCATGGCACTTAGACCTGATAACGATCCAAAGTATGATGAGCATTTTTTACCCTACTCACCTGTAGTTGTAGCAGTAACGTCACTGATTACAGATGGCCGTGCTAACTCTGCAGGCAGTGTTTGTTTGGGACCAGCCCAACAGATATTTTTTGATCTACCCACTGCACCACATGTTTCTCTAACCAAAAACCCTCAAGCAAGGTGGAAAGATTTGGGAGCTATGGTAAAGATAGCTGAGGGAGCTACAGACTTTGAACCCTTAACAACAGATAAGGATTGTTGGCAGTTCAGCAAGTCCACAGGGCTCTACAAAAAACCTATGGGGTTAGCCCTCACTTGTGAAACTGGAAAACATGAGGTGCAGTGACAAACTGATAAGGAGGTGCTGCTGAGTGACGCTGATGAAGAACTTTTAAACACATTACCAGCCACTATC